>JAUMJL010000002.1:77500-242500 GCA_033558185.1 Dromococcyx pavoninus | reverse complement strand
ATTTTTCTTCTGGCAGAAGACAATCACTTAATACACACTATGATTTATGAAATACATTTGGTCTCTGCTTTTATATAAAAGCAATTTACTACTAATTATGCCCTAAAAGAAAAAAGCACATTTCCATTATTAAGCATTAAGAAATTGCTAGAAACTGGAGAAAGTATAATTAAAGATCACTACAGGCATACCTTACTTTATTACGCTTCGCTTTATTACACTTTGCAGATATTTTAGTTTTTATTGTGCCATTTTTTAGAAATTAAGCATTTTTAAATTAAGGTATATACTTTTTATTTTAGGCTTAATGCACACAATGGACTTCAGTATGGTGTAAACATAACTTTTATATCCACTGAAAATTCAAAAAATTTGTGGGACTCACTTTATTGCTATATTCACTTTATTGCGGTAGTCTGGAACTGAACCTGCAATATCTCCAAGGCATAACTGTATTAAAAATGAAACAGGCATACATGTATACACAACTGCACAGTTTTCTATAAGATCTGAGCAACTTGTTTCTGCATTTACCGTCCTAAGACTGTTAACAGGAGTGTGTATGTGTACATTATATCCTCCCCTCAGTTTCATGACAGTACTACTTCCAAGTTAATTATTAACCCTGTTCTCTCCATTCTTCCCTCACTTTACCACAATTCCAACCATAAGACACAGTGCCATCACAGCATGATAGAGAGCTCATACTCTTCCACCTGTATACAGCAGTCTTCCTCCTTGGCTTATATTTTCACACAAGACATCATTGGCAGGGAGTATTTTACTTCTTTATGAATTTGGACTTTAAACTGAAGGTGTGTGGAGAGATTGCTCTTCTTTCAGAGTCTTTGTGAGACCCTTAATTCAAATTATTTACATGGATACATATTTAAAAGTCTCTAATTATGTATTTGATTAAAATATTCCTTACTAGAGCATCAGTTGAATATTAGAAGGATACCTAATTATGAATTTTAAAATGCAGAGGATTGGGTAAGTACGTAATTAAGGAGTTATCATTCCAATCACAGTAGGAAGAAAAAAATGACTCTGAGTTTCATTAAATACTCAAGAATTGATTGACTATGTCTAGTATAGTACTTGGCCTGTGAAGAGTATTGTTACATAATTTTATGAGTCATTCATATGTTTGGACCATATGATTTTGTTCTAGTAATAACTGTGAGTTTGGCTGGGAAACACAATGAACGCAAACATTCTGTGTTTTCAAATCTTTCAGTTTATTCTTAACAGCTATAATGAATATTAGCTGATGCCCACTGTAGTTCCCAAAGATTCTGAAAAAACAAATTTACAAGAGAAAAAGTAATATCCTTGGGTTTGAACAGGTAATTTTAAAGTAAAATTGGAAATCGAGTGGGATATTAAAGACTGGATGAACTTATTTGAATAATGCAACAGTTTAGAGATAACTCTAATTTCCTTTCAAAAGGTACAGTAAACCAGAACAGATGTTTGTAATTTACACCTAAAGGATGGAGAAAACAGGGAACTGGGCTTTTTTCTTTAAAAAAAATGTTTGAAAGACCACAGGAAAATATTTTTCTACAGTACAACCCTACTTCTTTTTGTACATTTGTTTGTTTTTCATAGAATAATAGCAATAATTAATTTCTCAAAGAAAATTTTTATTGCTGATGGTTTTAAAACTTGTACCATCTGACTTACTCCAAACACATACTGAAAAATCTGCAATATCACTGGCTTTTCTGCTATATCAGATACCTCGTTCTGATTGACCATTGCTTAATAACATTTTAATAGCACAAATTAGCTAGTTAGTATGAACAAACCTACCATCTTGAGGGCTACTTATAGAAAAAAACTTTACTTGGGGATAATTCCAAGAAGTTTGGCTGCTACTTTAGATTATTTTTTTTCTCTTATGGATAGTGGAAGCAAAAGGTTCTATTCTTTCCCTGAATAAAAAGGCAGTCAGCTTTGAGTATTAATAGTTTATTCCTCCTTGACCCCAAGTCTGGCAATCAGTTGACCCACATCCTGGGAGCAAAACACACCAGCACGGAATTGAAGAGTGTCTGATGAGCAGGGACCACTTTGCCTGTGGAAACTGACAAGTTTACTCTTCCTGTTGTCTCCTCAATCTTCCATGTATGGATGCCTGACCTGTTTGTCAATCAGTCTTTAAACTGCCACAGCTAAGAGCAAAGCATTTTGCAGCTTACCAAAACTGGGGATGGTTTATCTTAAAATGTTATGTTGTAATTCCTGCTCCTATATCTATGCATGGGAAAAAGGGCAAACAGCTCAGGCTGTAGTTGTCAGCATCTCAGGTAAAGATATTCCCTCTTGTCTGTCAGATATTACAAAGTGGACCTTTCATGTCACTTTCACATTCAGAGGAAAGAGAGTCAAAATTAAATAAAACAGGTAGCCACACAGAGCAAAATTCCCTTCTTGACCTCTAAAGTATGACTCGCTGAAGTTCTGAAACAGGATATTTTAATTTAACCGTTATCTTAATAAACTTGCAAGTATTGTAAGAGTAAAAGCTATAGAGAAGCTTATTTTAAAGGAAAGGATCATCCAGAATAATCCACAGAAGCTGGTTTTAGAAGGAATATTTTTTTTCTTTTGTCAGACTTTGGGTTTTTTTCCATCTTTTGAAGTATCACGGGGTGAATATAGAGAATATGAGGTTAACACAAAAGAAGAGGCTAACCTTATAGCTTGGGAACCGAGAGTGGGAGGGGAGAAAAAATTTGGTTAGAGAACATATTCTAACCTGTTACAGTGAGGTAAAGCTCAACGTGATCACTTCACTTGGTATGAGTGGATGTATGCTCAAATATAGACTTTTTTTACACTCATTCAGAAAAAGTCTGTGTGCAAGAGTGAACAGTGAGTTAACATCAAATTTTTTGTGAAACTGAAGAAATCTGTAACAGAAACTTTTCAATTATTGACTGAGGCTTATGGTGAAGACTGTCTCATGCACATGTTTTTGAAAGGTTCAAACAATTTTTGAAAGGCAGAGAAAGCATGAAAATGGTAATCGTCCAGGCTGCCTGTGCACAGCAGTTATCCATGACTACATAAAAAAGTGAGACATGTGATTCGAAAAGAGAGGAGGTTGGGTGTTCGAGCAGTAGCCAGAAATGTTCATTTGAACAGGGAAAGTGTTCAGTACATTCTAATGGGAGAATTGAACATGAGAAGGTATTGTGCAAAAATAGTTCAAAAGATGCTACCAGATGAACAAAAATAATGTCAAAAGGAATTATGTTTGGACATTTTGCAATGCAGTGAGAATGAACCAGATTTGTTGAACTCATTAATTACTTGTAATGAAACTTGGATATTTATGTATGAGTATGATCAGAAACCAAGAGACAACCAATGCAGTGGAAGTCAGCAACTTCTCCAGGACCATAAAAGGTACACACGTTCAATGTTCAAGGCCATGTTGATGGTTTTCTTTGATATCCAGGGTATTGTGATGGCATAGTGGGTTCCCAGCAGCCAGATGGTAAATTAGCAGTATTACATTGAATTATTGATGAAATTGTACGAACGTGTGAGAAGGAAACAGCCATAATTGTGAATATATGGGGGGATTTTGCACCAAGACAATGTGCCAGCCCACAATGCTTTTTGAAGAATTTTTTAGCTCATAAAACATCACTGTGCTTGAGCACCCATCGTATTCACCAGACCTGGCTCCCTGTGATTTCTATGTCCTCTGAAAGTTCAAGTCAGTGCTTAAAGGAACCCATTTTTTTGTCGGTAGAAGATGTGAAAGCAAAACTGACAGAGATTCTCCACAGCTTTTCAGAAAATGATCTGCCAATTGCTTTGAACATTGACAGCATCATATGCAACTGTGCCAATTCAGAAGGAATTATTTGAAAGGTAGTTGATTCTCTTTCTTGTGTGTGTGTTGGACCGTGTAAATCAAAGTGAAGTAGTTCACTACTATAGGGCTAAGGCTGTAGCCAGGAACAACAAAAACAAGTCTCCAGAATGTCTAACCTCCACAACAATAAGAGAAGATATGGAATTCCTTGTAGAAGCCAATTTTGCCTTCAGTTCTCAGAAATTTCATGCTGTTCTTAGAGACAGTAATGAAGAAAACTCCCCACCACCTTTCCCAAACCGCTCTAGTATTACCTATTTTCATTAGAAGGGCTCTGTGACCTTGTTCTATATTTCATTTTCCTCGTTTCAGTTTATATCCCTTCGATTAAAAGCCCACTTTCTCCTACTCTGGGATATAATTCCCTTGTGTAAGTAACTACAAGAAGTTAATACTCACTCTCTTTGTTAATGAACAAAACCAATGGAGCTGCATAAACCTCAATTATAAGACCTGTTTTCCAGTGCTTGCATTATTTTTGAATGTGAATTTACCATGAATTCGGTCTAATAAAGTTTGATTCCTTGTTCTGGCAGCAGCTTTACCAGTGCTGTGTTCAGTGGGAAGATGATTTCTCAACTTCTACTTGTTTTAAAACATATGATGCTTTATTACAGTCATTTAATCAGGCAATTAAATTCTTCCAAGTATTTCATTATTCCAAGTGTCTGCTTCACCAGTATGTGCATCATCTACAGTCTCCAGAAACACAGAAACTCATTGTCTAATCTATTGAATTAGGATAGAAGAAGCACTCCTTAAAAGCTAGGACTAGTCCATTTTACAGCTCCATTAACAACTTTAATAAAACAGTCAGCAAGTTTTTTTGTAATTCATCCAGCCTCGTATCTTAGAATTATTAATTGTGATTTAATAGGACATCTTGTTCATTATCTCAGACAAATCTACTCATTTCACTCCTGTTGGCTTTATGAAGCAAACTTGCAACTTTGCATTTATTTGACAACCCTTTAATGATTTCTTTCATCTGCCTTTTGAACAACCACAGGTGAATCACATCACAGAATAACCTCGTGTGCTGGTTTTGGCTGGGACAGAGTTAATTTTCTTTGTAGTAGCTTGTATGGCACTATGTTTTGGATTTGTGCTGAAAAAACTGTAGACAATACAGGATTGGTTTTTTTGTTATTGCTGAGCAGTGCTTACATAGTGTTGAGCCCTTTTCTGCTAACAGCATGGGTGATGTGCCTGGGCTGGCAGATGGCCAGGGCATTGTTGTTTCTGTGCTGCTGTACTGGACAAGCTGGAACTCCAGTGTGAACTCAAGTTGAAGGGACTTTGACCTGTCGATGGGTCCACATGGGAGCAGGACATCCCAAAGTATCTGTGGTCATGGTTAAATCCGTGCCAAGCCATCTGTGATAGAGGTTATATCCTTGCCGCTGCAAAGATATATCTCTGAATGGGCTGTGGTCCATACTGGAGAAGGTATGCCTCAAAGCAGGTACACCTTGAAATTGTGACCCTGCATGAGATGATGTTGGTATACCTCAAAGTGTTAGACCACAATACCTTGCAAAACAGGTGTGTGCATTTGTAAGTATCTGTGTTTTTAAAAGTGTATTTTTTTCATTTCAGCTTGTCAGTTTTGGTCTATGGAAGAAAGACATTTATTTCTACTGAAGAAGAAAAGACAGGAGGGAAATTTGTTGCAGTGAAAGACAATTAGGTTAAGTATCCTTGCAAGATCAACAAAAGACTTGTCAATAGGAAAGAAGCAGTTTCACAGAGCAAATAGAAAACCTGTACAGATTTTCTGGGTCACAGTGTGAAAGTAACGGAGTAACTGTTAGAACTTACACTTTCTTTACTGAAATACTTAAAGATTGTAGATTCTGCAGGAAAGAAGTCTCTTTTACTCAGAGGTATTTTCAAAAGATTATGGTTTATACCAGATAAAGTTCCTTTGTCATTCTTATGTTGATTGAATTGAAGAGCATTGAAGGAGGTGGTTGTCACCACTATACAAATAATAATTATTACAACATAATCCCTTAGAACAAAAAATAACAAGTTCTACCTTCAAGAACTATCACCTGTCCTTGTCAATAACTAAATGTTCAACTGACCAAATCCCGGCTTTCCCTTCAACTCCATTGTTCTGGTGACTCTTGCCAGCGGAGCATCTTCTTCCTTCATCTCAGTTTATAGGTTATCAGTTTATGTCCTCTCTTACTTCCTTTATAGATTAATCTTGGTCAGACTCTTTCTCAAATATCCACTTTGGAGATGCACCTCTCTGTCAACAGCCGAAGGCCCAAGAAGTTATCTTTGTAAGATTTTATGTTCATTCACTTTCCCCCTCCCCAGTCAGCTGTATCAGGATATGAGTCTCTTGACTGTCTGAAGAGCAAGTAGATTGTGGCTGAGCTCTTGAATTTGCTCTCATTCTTCTGCTTTACCATTGCTTTGTACCTCGGGCAATGTATATGCACAAGTTGCCCTTTTATATTTCTTGTCTCTACTTTTGGACATGAACTGCCTTCCTGAGCATTATCCTTGTTTCTCCAGTTCACGTTTCCTTCTGCAGTCTATATGCTACTCACTTTATGTTTCATCTCCAGATCAGTTCTAAGCAGAATAATTTTTTTCTATTGAAGTGCACCAAAATAATCTTCTAAAAATCCATTTTCCACCACAAGTACAAAGGTCAGGTCTCTAAATTCAGCTGCTCCAACCTCCTTTTATCTCTGACTTCTTTTATTACTCAGATCTTTTAGCTACTAGCAAACAAAGAAAAAAATCCTAGGATTAACCTGTCAGTCACACTTACCACACTTTGCGAATCTAAACACATACCCATTTTTTCTTTTTTCCATGTGTAACAAATTTAAGATTCTTTCAGAATTTCAGGCCACTGTAGAAGCATTTTGTTTCTATTCTCTGAAATAAAACTTTTGATTTATGCAGTGACACAGGGCTAGGAGTGTGATTTCTCACTTCACAAATACCTGTGTTAATATCCGTCACAGTAGCCACTGAGTATTGAATTAACGACTTTCACAAACAATTTCATGAGTTCCCCCCTATCATTTTCTTTCAAATATTTTTTCAAGAATTATTTACTGAAATATTTCTGTTAGTTACCTGGAGGTGAAATACTATATGTGTATTTTTGCTGAACTTTACTAAATATGACCATAGGTAAAACCTACCTGGATGCATGTGTATATATACATCTGTATGTATGTGCATGCATACATGAATACGCATTTAATTATATATATATGTCATACATTTATAAAAGATGGCATGCTTAATTTTCTTGCATCTTTCTATGCTTTCCACAGTGCTACTTTCCATGGAGCCAGGAGAAAAAAGGATTTAATAAAATCACTATCCGTATTTATCAACAGTCTGCAATTTCCGCTGAACCCTCTGTTCCTTGTCTTTTCATTTCTCAGTACTTCCGAACACAGATCATGTTGTACTACATATCTTGACACTGCCTAACACTGTAGCAGTGACCTCTGGATGTTACAACAATAGAAATAATAGTAATGCCAATAGTGACTAGGAAATAATTTCAGAATTTCTGATCCAAGCAACATAAAATGCTGCTGACAGAGAAAAGGTTAAGTGCATTGAAGTTTGCAAAACAAACGCATTACTTTTGGCCTACTGTGAAGATAATTGTGATTTGATTTCCATTAAAGGTATTCACTGGAAAGCTTTTAAGTCTATCATCAACCAGAATGAGACCTCAGAATAAAGCTATAATTCTACTTTAACAAATATAGACATGTAAACGTTGAATACTCTTCTTAGAGAAGTATCTACTACCTTTGGCATTTTGCAGTACTAATTTAATGATAAAATACACATAAACACTAATACATAGTATAATTAGGAGTTGTCTTGATTGTCTGTTTTGTGCTCTTAAATACAGCAGACATAGTGCTGAGAGTTTCTTCTGCTAAAACGGGTTAAAGAGAAATAAAGCCTTGATATCAAGTTTCATAGAAATAGTCTTTGTCCAAAAGATTTTTGACATATGAATAGAAGAAAAGCTATTCACACATAAGATCCTACCAAATAAAAATAATATTTGGACAAACAAGAGAGGAAATCAGCTGACTGACCCTCAGTTGTCCTTTGAACCAAATTCACTGTGGGAGAACATCCAAAATTTAAGCAAGCTAAGATAATAGCCAGGAAAAAATAAAGCTAAAATTTTCAGGATCAAAACGGTATTATAGGAAAAAATTCATACCAGTATTTTGCATCGGGGTCTCACTGGTGCCGAGCAGTTTCTTCAGTGTTAGTTCCCTGCCAAAGTAACTAGAAAGGCAGAGTAAAACCAACATATTAAAATCAAAAAATACAATATATTTGTTTCTAACATTATAATTCACTTGAACAGAGATTGATATCTGCAAAATCCACGTTCCAAATTAGGGAATAGTCATCTTTTCTACTCTCATTTGGATTACAAATTAAAAGCTCAAGTATTAAAGCAGTAACTACTCACAAACAAAAAACCAGTCTCTTCTACAGATCAGACAGACACCAGTGAAAGCAAAAGGTTGATGATAATGTCAAAAAAGTAATTAATTGCAAAAATATTTATTTTTCTGTATCGATTGCACATAAGCAATACTTCTATGTAATCTATGTTCAGTGTTCAAACTGGAAGAAAGATTATTTGCAATAAATGGATAAGCCTCCAGTGGACTTAGTAAGAATTTATAACTGAAGATTTAAGATTATGGCAATTCAAACAAACACCACAAAATGTTTCTTCTGCTATAAGGAGACATAATTGGAAAAAAAGGTATATTTTCTCCACTGAAAACCCCACACACCATCATGTATCACACCATCATATATCATTGATGGCATAATTTTTTCCTGCTTTCAAGAAAAAAAGATCTTTCTCAGAAGGGTTCCATATCTCTTTTCCACCACAGTTCTTTTTGAGTATGTGAAATAACCAAATTTCATTTCTGTCTTCTTTAATTGCCTTCATATTACCAGAATGATGGGCACTGTTTGACACTTTGACCAAGCCGTTACTTATAACACGGCTTGAAGCTTAAATTGAAAACGCCTTTTTCAAATGAAAAAGGGATGGACGGTGGTATTTCCTATGTCTTTATTCAAAACCAGCAACTTTAAATAGCTAGATACACCACCACTTCAAAGAAAATAATAGAGATTAACTATTGCACATCATTGTGTTCAGCTGAAAATAAAAAAAATTGAAGTTCAAACAATATTGGGTTTGTGTATATTTCACTACTTTTAAGTGGAAACTCCCATAGTAGGATTCTGTTGTTATCCTGATTTCTTTCCTAAGAAGAAATATGTCGATTGTCCTACTTTTCAGATGAAATAAAGTGCATTTTGCAAGGAAGAGTTTCCAAATGAATCAAAGATCAGTATATGTTGGAGTGAGATCACATATTTTCATCATGGCAACATTAATAGAGAATTTAATCATTATTATAGTCTTTCCTTATTGTTCATTTTAATAATTTCCTGTAATATTTCTGGAGGCACACATGACCAGAAGAGCAGGAAAGATTTTATACTTGTGCCTTTCAAAACTCATATAATACTAGGGACAAAAAAATAAAATTTTCAGGTGTATGAAGGCTCAAATAACACACTGAAAATTCTTTACTATGAATTCTTTGTTTTTTAAAATGGATGCATAAATAAAGGTATTCATGTCAGGGTTTGCTTTAGCCATAGGAATTTTCATCATGTATCTCCTGATTATCTCCTAGTTAATTAATATGATGTGTAAGATATTATAATAATATAGGACAAAAATATTCTAATATGCTTATTTGTAATCAAAATTATTTGAAAACATTTGATTAACCTTTAAAAATAGTAAAATATCATTTCACTGCCCTCACTACCATATCACTGCCCTCACTTAAATCTTACGTACAATAATATAGAAATCTTACATACAAAATAATAGAAAATGAAATGTTTTTTCTAATCCTACAATTTAAATGGAATCCTGATCTTTAACTAGGATGCAAGATGAGCATCATGTTGGTAGGAAAACAATGTTAGTTGCTCTTAGTTAAAGGAAAGGTAATCTCTTAAAACTGTATTTACTAAGAAATTGAAGAATTACATAATCAGTCCTCTGATGAATTTGGCCAGCCAGCATACTAGTATGAGTAAACAGTGATGTTCGTTATTTATTTGGACTCTATAAATTTTTATGTTAAGAATATCTGCATTACAGAATGCTAAATGTAGAAAAATGCAGTCATGTACATTCAAAGAATTGTTTCCAATGGTGCAAATAATAGGTTTTGCAATAAACATTCATAAGTTTTAACTATAAAAGCCTTCTGAGCTCATCTGAGTTTTGTCAGGCATTAAAAAGAGAACAAAAATACTATCAGGGACTGATAAGTTTTATGCAAGGATCTAAAAATTAGACAAAAATCAACAGGGATACAGAGAGACTAAATACGGTATTACTCAAATCTTTAGTAAAAAGACTGTTTATAGGTTCATCTTTATTGGTTTCCAAATTGGGCAAAGATGTTTCATTAGGAACAAGTAGCATAAATGTATGTGTTTAACATACATGTATGAATCTATCTTGTCATTTATACGCACATATAGGCAGAGTAGGAGAAGATCTCCGTGTGTAGGTATCTAGATGTAGACATGTGGAAGAAAGCCAGTATCTATGAAGGGCCATCTGTCTAGTTGGTCTCAAATGATCAGTACCCTTTCTAAGTAGAGGAACTAATCTGTTGTGTTAGTCCAATATTAAGTCTGGCTATCTTAATAAAAAGTAAAATGCATCATTAAAACACTGGTGATGTGCACCTACATTTGGGAATTAAATTCATCTGCAAGCATAATTAATCAATGTGCATGAGAGATGGCTGAAAATCTTAGTCTCATGTAAAAGTGCAGTGGGAAGGACGTGTAGATGCATTTTTCTATGGAGACAATATAGTGTCTTATACACAGAGCATGTATAAGTTCTCATCACAAAATAAACAAATAAATTAACAGGTAAAAGCTACAAGGATTTTGAGATAGGTTTTCTTGGAAAAGGCTTAACTACACTGTTAAAAAATATTAAAAAAATAGTCCTGCTTTTACAATTAATCATACAAACTTACTCTAAATCCATTAACTTCAGTCGGGAAATGTGAGGCCAGGAGTGAAAAGTCCTTTTCCCAAAATGAAAACTTTCTCAGGTATTTCTAGGAATTATTTTTGAGAACTTTGTCCTGCGAGGTACCCAGCTTCACAATGTTTTTATCTTGTTCAGAACACTCAGCCAACAAACACTCTCTCACATCATTAAGCTCTCATAGTTCTTTCAATAACATCAGTTTTTCAATTTTATGGCACTAGCATAAAACATTTGATTTAAGAAATTATTTGTTAAGAGATGAATAAATATGTCTGTCCCATGGACCAAGTAATGGACTGACAAGACCACAATTTATTTCAAATACATTTCAAAGCTTCTAGCAAAGTATTTGAAGTAGTCTACGTCAGTATGTATCAGTGTTTGATTGCCCAAAGGACTGCTTCAGGGGATGTCCTTTGACTATGAGACTATTCAATAATACTTTGAGTCCATATATTTGACTTGCCAGCATTCTTTGTAGATTTTCCCGAATCTGATGGGAAAATAAAGAACTTTTACTAACATCTGCCACTTATTATAGCTCCCTCTTTACAGTTCTCACAAGTGAATATTGGAATATGACGCTAAGAATGAGTATGAACCTCTCATGTTTCAAAAACTGGAGAAATAATCATAGTGTGTGAAACATTTTACAAAGATTATAGAGATCGTGTCAAGCTTTTATTCATATTTTAAAAGGCTGAGAGCTCTTCCCTTAACTTTTGTCCCACTTCTGTGAGATTTGACTGATGGATTTTATTTCATATAAACCATAATCAGTATTCACTTTGGCAAAAGTTACATAAATCATAAAGTGCTTAAAATTGCTTAATTTATTGCTACAAAGTGATATCAAGAAAATTTTCTACACTAATTGAAGAAAATGCAATTGTCTCGTTTAGACATCATATTAATATATATATATATTTAATCTTTCAATAGTAGATGACAAGTAAGGGTTAAATACTGGTTGAGATAAACTTTATTGTCATAACTGAAACAATCATAGAATCATAGAATCTCAAAGACCTTTGAGATCATCGAGTCCAACCGCACCCATCATCTGCTAACCATATCCCTCAAAAACTCATCTACCAGTTTTTTAAACACCTCCAAGGATGGTAACTCAACCACCTCCCTAGGCAGCCTGCTCCAGTGCCTGATCACCCTTTTGGTACAGAAATTCTTCCTAATATCCAGTCTGAATCTCCCCTGGCACAGATTATGGCCATTTCCTCTTGTCCTATCACCTGTCACTTGAGAGAAGAGATCAACACTCGCTCTGCCACAGCCTCCTTTCAGGCAACCGTAGACAGCAGTGAGGTCTCCCCTCAGTCTCCTCTTCTCCAAGCTAAACAACCCCATTTCCCTCAGCCGCTCCTCATAGGACTTGTTTTCCCGCCCCTTCACCAGCCTCGTCACCCTTCTCTGGATGCACTCCAACACCTCTATAAAAATAAAAATGCATTGCAAGCATTTCCCTACATTCAGATCCTATTTCAGTCTGTAACTCCTTTTCAAGGAAGATAAAACATAGGCAAAATAGCTTGTAAAGTATTTGAAGATCATTTGTTCTTTTGGAAAAACAAAGGAGAAAACAAATAAGGTGCCCATTAAGTGGGACACAGACTTAGTTAAGGCACTATGCTTCTAGTGATCACAAAGACAAAGAACAGCAGGGCTTCAAGTACACTTAGATATAGGATCTGTTTGATAAAAATAAAAATAATGCATGGGGAAAATGTAAAAACCGTTGAAGGAAACTGAAAAAATATTTTAAAAGAAAATAAAATATGAAAAAATTTCATATAACAAGTTGCTTTACAGTGGGTTTGTCTGCACTGAGAACCTAAAACCCTTTCATTAAAAGAGAACATAGAGTTATATTTACCTCTTTATCTACTGCTCCTACGACACCAACAGCTGATGCTAGAATTTATCCTTAAAATAATATTAAAACCAACTTTTTTGACAGCTTTATAACTCTTTTTAGTACTTCAGGAAATGAATTTCCCAGGAAAAAAACAGGAAATTTTGCATTTAAATTAATAAATGCAAATCAGCAAAATCTCATTTTATCTATAGGCACTAAAAAAAATAAAAGCAAGATTTTGGCTTTCCTGATACTACTGATAACTTTTCCATTTATTGTCCTTGTGTCAAGAAGCTTAATTCAAAAGACAATATAGACAATATAAAACCATAGCCGCTGTCAAAATGTGGACAATATTCCCTGATTATTATTTAAAAAAAAAAATTCTCAATTTTGAAGAGTATAAATACTGTCACTTCTTGCTGGATTCTTTGTTATTTATTATTTGTTGTTTAAAATTGAAATACTAATTGTTTTGATTAGTTGACAAAAATCAAACATATTATTCTTTCTTGAGTAAACCCTCTATAAAGAACTACAAATGCATTCCAAAATTAAAGTAACTTGGACTATATTTTCAGCTGTGGCTTTCTGATTATTATTATCCTAAACAACTTCTTAAAAACAATACCTGGGCCAGACTTGTCTGATATCAAATTTCAACTAATGTCACTGCTACAGATCCATAGCATATGTATTAATGTGTTGATATTAACAACTGAGCAGATAACATTGCAGAATGAACATAGCCGATAACGTTTGAAATGTTACTATTTGTTTAAATTCATATGAATTTGCAAAATACTATTCACTATTTATAAAAATGTTTCAAGGGATGAGGTTACGTGTTTCCTTGTTCTTTGTCAAGTGATCCATAATGCAACAGTATGTGAAGTTTCAGTTGTCCAAGCAATTATCTCTAGTAGAGAAGATGAGAATTATAAAGTTAGCAGTTTCCAGTAACCCAGTATGGTTGGTAACATCTGCTTGATCTATGAACATCTGTCGAGTGAAAGACATTTTATGTTCATATTGTTCCTGGAAGTATTCCAGGTTATAATACTAGAAGAGAATGTTAAAGAGCAACTGCCAGGTTGTCAAACTTACACTTTGAGTAACGACTGCATTACTTTATGTCCTGTTCCTGGCCCTGGCCTTCAACGTTGGATGGATCCTGCTTTGAATCATTGTAATCCACATTGTCCAAGTAGGAAACTCTGAATGGAGGCTTCCTCAGCTATATTATTGGCTGTATTATTCAGTTTCTCTGTGGTCCTGATAATGCATTTATCTTATTGCTTTCTGTTTTCCCATCTCTAAAATTAAGATAGCATATAGGTACCTAATTCACAGATATATATAGCATAAAGTTTAGTTAATATTTACAAAATTATTTCATAATACAGAGTCCTACAAAAATGCAAATCATTCTTATTAAATTAACTTGGTCCTGTGCTGGATGTGCTAAACACACATTAGGAAAGAAGAAAGCTTTCAGTTGTTGTAGGAAGAGTAGAGGATATATAATAACGAAAGGAAGAACACAACTACAAAGAGGTGTATCTGCCAGCTTATTCTTAGTGGTCAGTATCTGTGGAACCTAATTCTGTTGATTATTTAGATTAAGTAATATATTTTTTTTCATTAGTGATTGCAAACAATATTCTGAAAGCAAATTAACTTCCCCTGAGAAAGAGAAGAGGCAGTAGTACATCATTCTTCTCTGTATTCTTGCTGAGTTCTCTAATGTTTCACTAACTGCTACAGTTATTTCTGTGTTCTTCCTGGGTAACCCACCCCCACTTCTACCTGTGTGCACTTCCTTTTACACTTAAGCTCCATCAGGAGCCCTCACATTCATCCTCATTGGTTTTAATTTCTGTGCATTAGAATGGGCTCTTCTTGTGCCTTAAAGAAAATGTCCTTGAATATCAAGCAACTCTCCTAGGCCCTTGCCCTCCAAGGCAATCACTGGTGGGACTCTGCCAAGCAGAGCCGTGAATGGGCTGATATATGTTCTCCTGAAGTCCAGGGTTGTAACTTGCTATTTGATTGTCTCATTTCCCACAGTACATGATGACTGAACAAGAAGTTCAGGACACAGACAACAAATAAATTAGTCTAGTATATGAAAGCAGGTTAGTGTTGCTGAGTAAATTAATACTGCATAATAGGAAAAAAATAGAGAGACTGCAGAAGAATAAAAGAGGTTAGGATTGGACAGGGTTAGAGAAAGTGATGAATTTTCTCCATATGTTCACGTTTACTGAACATTATTGAAGCCAGCATTGCAATAACTTATTTTTGTTTTCTATAGTCAATCAGCTACGATTATTTTTCCATTTGCATTTATGTAGAAATAGAAGAATACTATGTAAATTAAATGGATGAAATTATTATTTTAATTTCTGAAGTTATCAGAAATATAACCATTACAAAATCAATGATATTTTACTCTGAACTCTTGCTCTGTTTACTACAAGCTGTGTTTTGTACTACTTTATTAATCTAGATCATTGTAGAATTTTTTAAAAAATATAACTTTGGATATTCCTTAAATGGACTTGTTAAACTTTGGTCTTTCGTATTTTTCTCATCTGACTGCTAAGTTTTCTCATCTTCTTTTTCTGGTTTGAGCCATTGCAAGATTCTGTAAATCATCTTCACAACATCTTGTCTTGCATCTCAGGGTTTCTTTGCAACATTAGAGAGTATGAAATATATCTCATTCTATCAACCCATAAACTTCTATTAGCACCTTTTTTTCAGTCACACCCCATGATTTTTGCCTAAATCAAATTCTGTACATCACAACTATCAAAGCTTCTGCTGTTTCTAGCAATAATGTAGTTCTATGCAAGTGCTACCAATGAATAATATAAACAGCACTATTAGATATTTCTGTTCTTTGGCTTTATTTGCTTACCTGAATCCTCTTAATGTGATCTATATATGCAAAATTAAGAAAAAGAATGATCATAGTTTTAGAAAGGCAGTGAAGCAGCTTGTATGCTGTTAGGAGGTTGTCATTTTTTGGATGTTCCTTACCTGTGAAACTGGTAAAAAAGGAGAAAATAATACCTCTCTAACAATAATCATTTGCCAGCGGGTGTCACAAAGCTAAAGGCATACGTTTTTAAAAGCTTGAATAAAAGAATCAGATTCCCCCACCGGATTCTCTAACAGACCTGTAAGTTTTTATCCAGGCATACAACACACATCAGCCAATGAGCTACACACTTTCAGATCATTTTTTCAGTGCTTTTTATAGGATATACTAATAAGGAACTACATGTAAAGTTCTGTGGTTACATTTGGTCTGGTAATATCTTTTCTTGACACATATTTGTTTGTTTACTAGAACTATATGAATTATTAGTAGTTACAGATGGAGGGATTACAGTGTAAACATTCACTTATTTTTACGCCCTTGAAATTCAATTTTGCTAAATTCTTTTCAAGTGATTCTTTCTCCCCACAAACTTGAATAAAATACCATATTTCTTGGAAATATAAAAGAATGCTAAACTGAATTATGGAGATACTCACAAATAAATGTCTCTAGTTCTAAATCTCATCATCAAATTGAATTGGACAAGCCTTTATTTCAAAATCAATTAAAGATAGAACATCTGACAAAATTGTGAACAAATACTATCATCAACTTCAGCAAAGATTCCCAAAGGAAGAACAGTTATTTGCATTTTCAGAATTTGACTTTATTTTAAATTCAAATACAAGTTAAACCTCAACAAAGACTGTAGTCACTGAACAACCTTCTGTGTCTTTGAAACAAAGTCATAAATTGTCTTCATATTACTGAAAGATATGAGTAAAGTCTTCCATCAATCATAAAAATGTTAAGCTCTTGCTGAAGCTTTCAAGAAAATTTTGCTTTACTGGTCTTTAATATAAAAAATAGACATGTCTTTCCACTGAAATGTATGTGTTCTTTTAATATGACTGATATCAAGAACAGTGAGATAAGGATCTTCATAAAAATATTTATTTTGTGGAGAGATGATAAAATTATTACTTTTCTGTTTAGAAACAGAAGTTGAATAGCCTTGAATTTGGGACCAAAATACGATTACATTTTACTAAAAATCATGGTACAATTTTAGCTCTCGCCTAGAAAAACGTGCAGTCTAAGTAATTTGCAGTCTTATGACTTCCAATCTTGGTCACAAACTGTAAAAGTTAATGAGAATTTTGGCATCCACACCACAGTCATTTGATTGAGCTTTAAATGTTCTGGGAAAGTTCCAGCTAACATAGGAGTGTAATTACAAATTATCTCCGATCATCTTGTCATTTTCTTAACCTGTTGCAATATTCTACATGGCTGAAAAAGTGCTTGAAGGCTCTTATTTTTTATTCAGAGCTTATGACCATGAAGAGAATAAACATTATTTTATACTACCATATTTTTTTTGATGTGAAACATTAACAATTCTGAGATGGGGATTTCCCTCTTTAAATATAAGACAGTAATTTTAAGCGTTGATGACGGAGGCAGAGGTTCTTTTGTCTTATAAATTATTTGAGCCACTGTTTCTTTAACTAGCAATTCAGCTTTGAAAGCAGGTAAATGTTGATGTAAATTTTGCCTATGCTTCAAAAGTTGACACAGTTAATATAAAAATAAGAATAGAAAGTCAAAAACTTTGGGGGAGGGATGATATTCCATGTCAAATGCAATGTTCTATTTACTCTACTCTAGAGTTAGTCCCTATGTGTTCAACTCTCCTTTGGTTAATTCCTTCAATTTAAAATGGATTGATTTAAGTTCTAGTTGTTGGAAAGTATCTTTTATATTTCTTAGAAAAACTGAAAAGACACAAAACATTACTAAAGGGATTGGAGATATAATAGAATAAGTACGGGTCATGTTTGTCCAAGGCACAGAAATGGAAGTTACGTTCAGGGAAGAAAATAGTTTAAAATGGACACAGTTCACATCTTTTGCTTTGTGTCAAAGCAAAGAAGCATCAACCTGAAAGGCTCATGTGCTCCATCCGTAACCTTAAGAAACGTTGGAGTCTGTATTCTGCTGTTTCACAGTTGCCTACAACCGCTATGGCTCCAGTGTTTGCTTGGGTGGTGCTTTTCTGTCCTATCACTGTGTACCCTCTTCAGGTACTGGAAGGCTGTGAATGAGTTTCTTTTTGCTTTGTTTGTGTGCACAGCTTTTGTGTTCCCTATTAAACCACCATTATTTTGATCCACGCTTCTTCTTGCCTTTCTTTTGATTTCTCCTTGTCCTGCAGGAGGAGTGAGTGAGCAGCTGTGTGGCTGCTTGACCGTTGACCAGAGTCAACCCATCACAGACTAAACATTGTTGGGTCAAGGCCTAATATTTATTGCAGATCTTTGTAGCATTACTCTGCCAAACAAAAGTCAATTTAGAATGATGCTGAAGGCAAACAAAATATTTTTTCTCCACCCTATTCAGTGTAATCCCTTTGAAAGGAAACTTTCTCAACTGAGTGCCAAACTATGAATCCATGACCAAATGTCAATACCAGACAGGAAAACAAAATACAGATGTGTATATTTTAAACACTTGTTGCAAGTAAATTCTCACAAACGGTTATTTTCAGTTTGCCTTCTTGGGCTTCTCTTTTTGAAGTACATGACAGATTTAGAAGGCTTTCCTGCAGATAATTGATTGCTTTAGCTGTACCTTGAGGGGAGCGTGTAACCAGAAGGAGAGGGTCACTAAATACTCTGACTTGCAGTACAGCAAGAATAGGACTTACTGCTGCTAGCAGGCAGGAAGCTAAATCCCAGAACACAAAGCAGAATTGACATCTTCATAAATGAGAAAACAGTCATCCAACATAGCTGAGAGTATTTGTTTAAACAAAGGAGTGCTAAATAGAAGTTCAGAGACTTCAAAACTAAGTTCAAACCTGTGGAGACCCAACAGAAGAGATGACGCTGCAGTTCCTGGTCCTAACTGTCGCAAATATCACAAAGTAATCAAGACTTTTTGTATTTTCTATATAAGAATGAAGAATGCACTCATGTGAACCATCAAATAATCACAAAATGATGGAGAACAATTCAGGTTAAATGAATGCAATTGATATAAAATTTAAGTGAGTCCAAAAGCCCAACCATCTGTCATAATGTTTTGACTTTGACCTGAAAAAGTTATATTAAATTGCAAATAGCTTTTAAATGAAAAAAAAAAGGCAAATCAAGGTCAAGAGTCTTAGACCTTATAATTCTATGTTTGCAGCATGGGGTTAGATCACAATTCAAATCTATATTTTTCAAATTATGCCCATCCAAAAACTTTTATTTCTTTTTCCCTCTTACTTGCAAGATAAAAGATAAAATTTTTCATAAGAAAAACCTAAACAATTTTTTTTATGAAGCCTTTTCCTCAATCTGTAACATATACTGCTCAAACCAGAAGGAATGTGAAGTTCTGTAAATCATCCCATACAGTTTCTGACTTACACTGATCTCTCTCTCACTTGTGTTTTGAGATATTTACTTCAGAAACTACTCAGGATGTGGGGGACAGATTTTTAAAATGGCCTTTTCAGATAAATTTGCAAATAAAACCTAAAGGATACCTGACAGCTATGATATTTGAAGAAGAAATTATCTAGTAAGAGTAAAATGCTTCTAGTATTTATTTCTGGTTTTGGAAAGAACCAGTACTATGTATTACATTTCCTGGTAATTATGGTAGTTTGCTGCAGAGTAATTATACTTGTCTCAGAGAATTACGACGGTAAGAGTGGAGAGTGACTAAAGGCTCTACCTCCAGAATGAATCTTTTCTTATACTGTAATTAGGGGAAGAAGCAATTACAGGTATATGTGTTTCTGTTACAAGGACTGCCATAAACCCCTTTCCTTAAAGCTCTTACAGTCAAGAAGACATAAAGAGTACATTGTTACAAGTTTCCTAACCTGTAGGTCACTACATTTGCTCTAGTATATTGCATTAAATCCAGTGGATTATAACAGACAATTCTGTGGTAACAAATCTCATAGTCTTAAAAAATGTAAGCAGAAATTCACCTACTGCAGCAATATTCATTGAATTTCACTGAATTTATGAGAGCCATAAGGAGCTAAAAGCTCGTTTCCAAGTATTTTTACTTCCATAGTTTCCTTTTGTTATAGAAAATGGAAAATCAGAAAAGCTATTTCTGTCATCAGATAAAAGCCCCCTCCACTCTAAGGCTTTGTTTGGAGACCATAATTCACCAAAATTCAAGCTCATAATTTCTTAAGTACCACTAGGAGAATACCTGACTCCTGAATAGGAAACAGGACTGATTTAAGCAAGTAGTAGAGAATTCTCCTGTAATATCACAGAGACATTCAAGACAACATGTATCAAGCACAGAGACAAGAAAGAGAGCTGCAAGGCAATTTTCTGCAGGATGTAGTGGCAATACTGTCCCTTCTGAGAAACAGCACACTCACAACTATGTATTTTTTACTTACTGCAGAAACTGAAAAGACAAAGCTTAATCCCTAAGGCATGTTAGAGATGCTTTTATGTTGCCTAAGCAGGATCAAAAGCAGACTAGATTAAAAGACGTAGGTCAGGCAAAAGCTGGAATAAGGGCAAAGCTTTCACCTTCCAGATTCCTCCCTATATTCTAGCACAATTAGAAGACAGCTCAAGAACCCTTAAGTTTCACAAATGCAAATACTACAACAAGATATACACAGTACATATTAAAACATCCTTTATGCATAGAAAATCTCCTTGGGCTATGGGATCCACAAATGGCACAATACTGGAAACCGATTTGATCCTTGCATTGTTAACTTAATTTTAACACTTCGACTTTGAGAGCAGCAAACTCAGCACATGGTCTATTTTAGCAGAACAAACCACATTGCTTTGTTCCTATGTCTCTTGTTTGTCATCTTCTGAAGCAATATGTGGAAAGCAAGGGTTCCACTTGCCCTTCTCAGACCTACTATTTTTCCCTTCAATACCAGTAGCCTTACGTAAAGGCATATGCAATGAAGGAGATGTTACCTGTCACAAAGAGCTGGTATTATAAGTTTATCTACTTCATTGTCTATAAATTTGAGAATAATGACCAATACCATGATGAATTATAAATATTTCTTCTTATTTTTATAAGATTTAAGATCCCTACATGCTTTAAATACCATATAAATACTTTTTTTTAAAAGGAAAATAAGAGTTAGTGAGGAATCGGGGAAGGGAACAAAGACAACCCCCCCTCAAAATTACACAACCCAGAACATTATTGGGATGTATAAGTTTTGCATAAATGGATGTGTAGAAAGTCTTAAAGTGATTATTGTGCTGCTTTATAATAAAAGGTATATTTCTTCCCATGAAATATGTGTTTAAATAGCTTAGAGTTCTTTAGCATTTACCGTTTGTACAAAGATTTTCCTTAGAGGAAACTAAGGAGCGGATGTATAACACTATGAAGCAGAAGTATTAAAGGAGTATATGCAGAATGTCGAGTGAAATAAGTGATTGAAAAAATCAGAAGGCCTGCTACAATGCTAATGGTATACTTGGTGATTTTGAATAATTAACTTTATTAGTTCCCTAGAAATGAGAACATTACATGCAGAGCTGGGTGCAGTTACCATATGTTGGACAGCCATCTAATGTGATGATACTTAACAACATTCAAATGTTAAAAAGCATACCGCAGGGAAACACTGTTTTATGGAATAATTCCATGAACAGCACAGGATTGTAACTGAGTGCTTGAGGCTATCATTACGTAGATGGTGTATCTGCAACAGGTATGCAAGACATAGAGGTTGAACACCTGCTCCCTGCAAAGAGAAATGGGAGGGGGTAACTGAAGACCTCAGCACCAATACTGCAAAACTCACAGTTCAACTACACCCAGTGTATGAGGAGAATGAGTAGAAAATCACAGTTCTACCAAGACATAGATCTGGTGATATTAGTGAAAAATAAGTTATAGGGGTCATAAGAAGAACAGATGAAAGTAAAGATTAAGAGTTCAGGAAAGAATGTTAGGATAATGGAGAAAGCTAAGAAAACTGGACCACCTGAGTCATGTGCTTTGCCGAGGTGAAGCATGAGATACAAACACTACACTCAAAGGTATGAAAGTTTGTTTCATTTTCAAGACACTTAATATTTGTCTGTCATGCCAAACAGTGACATTAATCTTTAGGTTTCCATCCACTATGATACTTTTTCCAAAAGTTTTCTAGCATCTTTGCTTTGTCAGTAAGAGATCATTGAATGGACCATACAGCTAAAATACTGTAGAAAACTTAATTGTGTATTTCCTAACAAGTAAGACACTATGATGCTAATGATTAGAGAAGTCTGATTATATGTTTATAAAATGTTGAACTGTAAATGTCTGTAAAGAAATGAACAAGTAGAGCCATGGCAACACTAGCATATTGACATGAGATAAAAGAGTAAGTTCTGTTGAATTCCTGCTATCTTCACAGAAACATAAAGACCAAAGGCAGAGAGAAAAAAATCCCTGAAATAGGGTATGTGAGGAAATAAGAGAAAGCATTCAGTATATGTCTGTCTGCTCCTATATATCACTATCTGACTACATATCAGTGTCTTACATTCTAATTTGAGTGTCCATATTATATATCCATTGAATATCCATACTGTATGTCAGTATCTAGTATTCTAATTTCTTAATACCTCTGAAGAACAAGTCTATCCTGAATTAGAACAGAGAGTGACATAAAATGTTTCTCCGGAAACACAAACTTCTAAAACTAATATCTATTTCATTTGAAGCAGAATGTGAACAGAATGGTGAAGAACTGAGGGGATAAGAGCAATCATTAGGGAACTCTGACATTAGATGTTCTGGAAGATTAAAGTGTACTTCCCCAAAACAACGCGAAATAGATTGCGTAAAAAACAGACAGATGTTGCATTTATTTTTATTTCTTAAAATGTAATATACTTTATAGCATATAATGAATTTTTAAATACTTGCTAATTTAGAATTCTGAACAGTATTGAAGTAATCTTTAAACAAGGATTAAGAAAAGAAACAGTATCTATGGCCAGGTCCAGATTCTTCCTGCACTGGGAATCCTAGGGCGATTCCCCTGCTCCTGAAGAAAACAACCAGAGAAAAGCTTCAGTCTCTACTCTATATGGTGGTTACATAGCACCATTAGTAACCAATAAAAAGATTCCTTCCCACTATCTTCACTGGTGTGTATCTTTGGTGTGACAGGACCAGATTCTTGAGTACTTTTATTTTTAGACTGACCACCTAAACCAGGTAATATAAAGGATATTTAAATTATGCCTGTAAGTTGATTTGAACACCTACTAGAACTGAGGAACCTCAGTGTGAGAAAAAAAGGAAAATGAAAGGGGATTTCCCATCTCTAGACCACTGTGTCCTGAAGAGACAGTCTTGATTATCCTCCAGTCTTGATTTTAGTCTAAGAATGTTTATGGGGGTATTTAGGTAACAGTAAACTTACATCAGTCTCCTCAGCCTATATATATATAAATATATATATATGTGTATGTATGTGTGTGTGTGTATTCTTTTTTTTTTTTCCAGCAGAGTCATAGAATCATTCAGGTTGGAAAAGACCAAAGTTGGAAGAGTCCAAATGCTAACTTAACTCTGCCAAGTCCACCACTCAACCTTGTCCCTAACTGCCACATCTACCAATATTTTAAATACCTCCATTAGTGATTCAACCACTTCCATGCACAGTCATGCACACTTCCATGTTCTAATGCTTGGCAACCCTTCACGTGAACTTCAATATCTCTCTCAAAACCAGCCCAGGGATCCTGCCTGCAGTTTATTCTTTGTTTTCTACTCTAGTCCACTAAAGGAATATGAGTAAACAAAAGAAAAAAAGCACTTGGGTTGCCTTGCCCCGGCTTTGATGCTCCATGTCATCTGGAGTCCTCAAGAAGTTGGACAGCTGTGTGTTCCTCCCCAAGCTCCTCCAACCAGAGAAACTCTGGAGCACAGCATGGAACAGATTTGGAGAGCTCTAGCCACCAGGGAGCTAGCAGAAGAAATGAGGCTGGCGGAGTTCTGAGAAGTTTGGATAAAACCTCTGAGATAACAGAGATATTTTTCTGAGGAGAACCTAACGGAAATCGCATAGTTCCCTGAAATCTGAAAGCCATGTAAGCTACAGGATAAGAATGGGAGACCTAGTGAGCAAGTTTCACTTTCAAGCTGACTATGGCAGAAGGCAGAATTGTTTTCATATGCCTTTTGTTTTGTTTTGTTTGGTGCTGCACAAAACAAATGTGATTTCTATAACTAAAAAGACTACTGAAGAAGGTTTATTTTATTTTCTAGTCTATATAAAAAGTCAAAGCCTTTTGTGTGTGTGTGTTTTTTAGGTGCTAGCAGCTTACAAGTTTTGTTATTCTTTGTAAATATCATCTTCAGATTCAATATGGAATACATAATCCTGTCTGTAGGACTACATATGAGGACTATCCTGTCAGTAGGAATTCTTATGACAGGAAGTATTCAGGCTATTAGCTCGATTAATTCCTGCCCTTTTTAATAAAATGGTTTCATAGATTTTGAAGAACTGAATTGCAGAATGATCAAATTTATGTATTTTCTAAAAAAAATTTATGAACTGAAATTATTAACTAAACAAGGCTTTCAAAAGTTTTAGATGCAAGAATAATTTTAATGAGAAATATTTATTGTAAACAAATACATGATATGCCAACAATTGCAATTGAAAATCTAATTTCAAATGAGGCCTCTACTTTCACTAAACAGGTGGACAATCACATGCACAGAGCTATAAAAAGACATCTAGTTCTTAATAATACCTTTATCTTCAGGTAATGAGCAGAGAAATACCCAGTCAGAGGCAATCTGTTGCCACACATAGACAGGTGACAACTAACCTGCGCAGAGAGACATCATTATCATCACTTATGAAGATCAAGTATGATTACTGATTTTAAGTTAGCATAGTCTTTTAAGTGGTCACCATACTAGCAAATGCTAAATTATTTCCTATTTGCTTACTATATCTCTGGACAAGTCAGAGTGAATTATTAAAAACCAAGATTCAGAACAATTACCTAACCTTCCAATTTTGTTCACAGTTAACAGCTTTTTTCCTACGTACTTTGAGAAATAGATAACCATTTCTGACCTCGGGAATAATCTCCATAATAACCAAACCGTAATGCACTGTTACAGTTGTTAATGGTCCGTGTTTTAAGCCATCATTACATATGCCTGAAACTTCCTAATTAATGAATATGCAATTAAAGTAATGAGCACAATAATGATGAATAAACCTTTACCTATCTTGTTCGAATTAAAGTGAGACTTCCACTGTTTGCAATGAATGTAACAGTCCAAATACAATTGAATTAATAATAATTAATACTCCTTAAAGGACTTCTAGGCTCGCTATATGAATCAAGATTAAGAAAAGTCATGCAACTTCAGGATTTCATTTTGAGGGCTCATATTGTAATTAACAAAGAAAATGGAGTAATAAGACTCTAAAAATTGCCTACGAGTTAAAAAAGAAAAAAGCAAAGTCATCATTTTTTTCTGAACTCTCAAAGTTGACACAGAGTGATAAATTAACCCCTTAAGATCTTACACATCAACGCTACACAAAATAAATACTGTCTAAGACGTTTGACCCTTATGTTCTTAATTCTGCTTGTATTAGTATCACAAAAAATTACTTGTGAAGATAATAAGGGTTGAGGTCTCTTCCAACCTATGATCCTATTAAAGATGATATACATATAGATACAATTTCAGTAACAAAATATCAGTAAGCAGAAAAGAGTTACACTAAAAGACTCAGAAAGAAGATAGTAATGGATTATCTCTTTTAATTTTTTATAAATCTCCACCTTGCAGATGAGGAGAAAAAAAATCAAAACCAGCACAATCTCCCACCGCACAAGATCTGATAGAATAAGATGAAAAACGATATTAGCTTTCAAAAAAATACATATGTCTGCAACCTTAGAGCACAGAATAAAATTCAGTCAAGAAATATTTTCTTTCTGGTAGAAGAAGTATACATTCAACATTTTAACAAATCAAAATCAGCAAGTATGCAAAGAGACAAAACTATCTTTATGTAATAGGAACAGTAGCTCTGTGATTGTTGCTGGTTTTCCTCAGTTTTACTCTCTTGGTTCAATATACATTTTGATCTTTAGTGCTTCAGTGTGAGATTTTTCATTGTTCTGTCCACACTTATGGTCTATACCAGTGGCATTTTAAAGCTATCTATCTACACTTTATGATTTCCCATTTTCCACTCTTCCTTGTATACTAAGCAAAAATAAAACTACAAAAATGTGTTTTCTTACACGTGGTCATTACAGGATTTCCTGGGTTCATTAAGCATACTGTGTTCCCACAGCCGAAAATAACAAGGACTTCAAATTTTATTCCCACTTTGTTGTGATGTCCACAGACTCTTGGAAAGAAGCTCACAAAATCTGTATCTACAGAACAATTAAGTGTCTCTTGACTGAACTTTCCAGTTTTCCTTTCTACAGAACGGACACTTGTTTTGGATTTAAAAGTTCTTCACAGTATGTACAGAATGATACAGGATAATTCTTTGAAGTGAATTATTAGAAAACGCTTTAGAGAACTCTTCAGATACAGTCAGTCATCCCAAAATAATTTCTGCCACTGATTCCAAGCATGTTACCTCTCTGTATGACTGAGACTGATTGCATCTTCAGGAATGCCCCTGAACTTTGAAGACCTTTATGTAAATTGACATCTGTACAGCTCATTGTACTCTTCTTTCTTTCACACACTTTATATTTTTCTCACAATTTGATCGGTCTGATTCTCTGACATAAACAAATAGGGCTGCAACTCCCTTCGGTATCGTTTCTACCAAACGACCATGCAAGTTATGAAATTCTTCTCTAGCTTTACAGACATCATCAGCCCCTGACACCTTTCTGCCAAGACTGAACCTTCTTGAGGGTGCCATGGGCAGGTACTAGAATCAGGGAACATGGCTTTGCCCTTATTCAAAGCAAAGTACAATATTTTCATATTCACTGTTAATGCAAGCATCATTGACTTATAATAGCAATACTTAAGAACCGAACAATTCAACAATCTAAAAATTCAACCCTTCATCGCATATGTAAAGTTTTAATGTCAAAGTTTATGGGTGACTTGTACCATATGACAGATCATCTATAAGGCAACAAATCTTCTTCATTCCTGGGCTATCCTCCAAAAATAATTTCTCAGGGACCTTATTATTTCAACAAATACATGGATCTTTTTAATGAGCAGAGTGCAATATTTTCTCAGAAATTATGTTTCTAGTGTCATAGTTCTAGAAGAATAGTTTTGTCAACATAACTCAACTTTTTTTTATGATGTGAAAACTGCGGTAAAAACTCCTACAAGAGAATTTTTATGTGCACTTAACATTCAGATTTAGCCTGACTCAACATCTGTTCGAAAATACTACCAGGTAAGTACTTTTCAGCAAGATGATAAAGGATTTCCCAACTACTAAATGAACAGCAACTTCTACTTGCACTCCTAGCAGAGCAATGATGCACTGTACTGGCACAGCATATGGATTACTCTGAGCCTAAAAGACAATCCAAAAAGCTTGGGGCAGATATGTTGGTCTCATGCTTACACAGTTTGTGTCATATTCTCCCTCTTCAGTGAATACATAGCACCCTTTCAAGCAGCCCTTGCAAGATTGTTTTCCACTAAAATTATGTGTTAGAGAGAATATGAGCTCTATAATCAGTCCTGCCCCTATGTGGTACTGCTGTATCAGGCCTTATTTTTATTTAGAAGAGGTTTCTGACATGAAGAGAGTAACACAAGTACAATATACACAAAGCACAGTAGTTTCTCTTACAAAAAAAAAGAAACTAAAAAAACCCTCTATGCTATTTATTTCTTATCTGTCATTTCCTTCAGGACATGAACAGGGTCTGATACCCCTGTTCCCCTGGTGACCTGACTGTCTTTGCCAGAGGCCAGCTCTGAGGTGGTGCAGAGGCAGGACCTGGGACTGGGTGAGAGTGCTGCTTTGTGAGAGCAAGCTGGGAGTAGCCCTGAAGGCTGGGGTTGATCCTGGTGGCCATCATGGGTCTTGCTCTGCAATTCTTCTTCATATTCTCCAGAAACGTCCCTCTGTCCTTAAAGGACACTTCTGCCTCGCTTGCTGTCACACTGCCTTCACTTGCAAAGCAGTTGGCTTTCGTGGCCCCTTACGTCAACTCTTTCCAGAGATGCTGACTCAGAGACATTTATCATTTCAGGTCAGAAAACCTTTTAAGTAAGCAGAAGAAGAGGCATGCACTCTCAATTAAGCTTTACATTTGCTTTTCTCAGTAAGAATACTGCTTTTGAAAAAAGACCTCTTCAAAGCCTTTGCATTATACTTGATGATTCAGCTCAGGAGCACTGAGCAATGCATGCTATATTGTGTGTCTCGGGAGCTGTTTAGAAACAGATTGCATATATGAAATATGTGGGTTTTATACCACTTTCATTGATATAATTGCCTCTGGGTCATTGATTTAATTTTAAAAATCTATTACAATTGATTTTATAATTATATAATCCATGAATGCAGAAGAAGATCTAGCTAAATTTGTCTATGAAAGTGATAACATTGGTATGAAGATCATCAAGATATCAAGCAATATGATGAACTATCAGAACCAGCATATTCACTTAAACATCTAGGAAGCTGTCTAAATGACCGCATTTATGTGAAAATTATATGTAGAGATGAGTTAAAATGTATTGTTTACTTCGCTTGCAAAGAGTAACACCCTTACCTGCTTGATTGACATGTCCTATTGCCACATGTAATTAAATGATTTTAATAAAATCAATAACAATATTAGCATAGAAATATGTCACTCAATAAGAATAAATTAACATAGTGAACTCAAAGTATTATGAAGCAATACCTGTAGTGATGAGCTGTGTTCTCTGGTGGTTTTACATATAACTATGCAAAAGGCAATTTAATAGGACCCATAGAACATCTAATTCATAAAGTTCTATGATGTGCCACAAGCCACCAGATACTTTGAACAGTCTATAACAAATTTCTGCAATGAAAGACCATAAAGCATTATGGTCTGAGGGGCAGAGATCAGGGGACATGATCCATATCCTGGATTGCTTCAGTAGTGGGTGATCTGCACAGTTAATTCATGAAATACATTCTCTTTTATTAATAATTGGTTGTGGGCTCAGAGTATCAGTAGTGTCACATACAAGCATACATCATCTCTTTCTGTATACATACTTCAGAATTAGCTTAAATATAATCAGCTTAAAGAACTGAACTGAGAAGTGACTTAAGTGTTCTTGGCAAGTTCTCAGTTATGACAAACTGAAAGGGGTGTGTTCCCAATACTTATGTTAAATTTAGTTTTGACATCTTCATTTACATTTTTCAAGGAGGAATAGAGAAAACACTAATGAAACTGACAGTTAAATTCAGAAATGCTATAACAAGGGCAGAGAACTAGCACAAAGGGTAATAAGGATTTGAAATATAAAATAAAATATGTTCAGGAATTTTCAGACCAAAACAAATAGGAATATAATATACCCTCCAACAAATTCACGGAAAATTGCAGCAGAAAAACCTGAAAATTACCAGTGCAAGAGAGTTTTAGATACTGAATTATATGAGAGTAAATATGGTTGACATTTTTCGGTACTGGAAATGTAGAAACATATGTTTGTGTGTGATTATTCATCACTGTGAGTTTGGATCACCTTATCTGTCCTCAAGTAACATTATTGCCTTATTACAGATGGAGCCATAATTAAATGTAACAGATTTCTCAAGCTTAAATTGAAATATCAAAAAAAGACAATTAATTAATAGATTAAAATGACTGACAGATGAGGAATACTAAAATAATCAAAGGTGTGATTTAGGTAGACTTTAGTGTGGGAGGTCATCAGAGCAGTCTGAATGTATCCATCGAGGAATATCAAGGAAGAATGAAGTTCAAGTTTCTACAAGTAGGTAAATAAAAGAGTAAACTCGATAAAGTTATGAAACTGAAAATTGAGAACCAAGTCCTTACTTTCCAACAGTGAGGTCTATTAAACTTTGGGAATTGTCTCTCAATAAGAAGTAATGAGATTTCTATTACTCTGGCCAACTTGCATTAGACAAGCCAGTCCAATTTTACAACAGGGAATAATTGCAATGACAGAGAGACGTAGTAGATGACTCCAAATTCTCTTTTTCCATCCCTAGCTTTTATGACACAAAGGAAATCATCTGGAAATACAGATTGCAAGGGAAAATGTCTTCTTCCTAATAGCTACAAATAAAAGCATTTTACAGATAAAGTCCTCTCTGTTTTATTCCTCTGCTATGACTGTGCACTATCACATGTGGTTTTAAGAGAAACTAATAGCATACACTTTAAGAATAAAACTATAAAGGCAAAAGAGCACTGAAAAGAATTATACTGTGCTTAAAACTGTAAAATCATTTTGCACTAACATAAACAATATATTCTTTTGTTTAAATTAGTTGTATACAATGCAAGTAAAAATGTTATATATATTTTATGCAAATTCAAATGACTAAAAAATGAAAAGAAGCTGAAGAACATCAGAAGAAAAAGTAAAACAATGCAATTAGTCACACACAAATCTAATTTGTTTGATGTTACAATCTGCCTAAAATCTTTATGTTTGGGATTTTTATGCTTCCTTTTTCAATAGAAAATATTACTCTTTACTGGGGTTACATTGAATACATTTGGGGTTGGAGAGGATAAAGACACTTCTTTCAGTTTTGCAAGGCTATATTTCTTTCTGTCTTGCAGATGTACAACAAAGTTGTATTTACACTGGACAACAAGAAAGGTACATACACTTGAAATCTATGCAAAGTATGACTCATCATTAACAGTATGAAGAAACTAAAATCTGGATGTTTGCTAAATTTACAGTCATGTATAGAAGCTTCCAGTGTAGTCAGAGATATTAATGCTCCAAGTATCTGTTCTGGACATGTTTTTTTTCCCCTTCATTTGGTTAGATGTGTTTCCATTTTTATAGCAAAATGCTCTTATAACCCTTACTTCCACATATCTCAAATATATTAATAGACTATATCTTCCATATTATATATAATTTCATTTTCATGTATTTAATGCAGTAAATAGATGAGATTCTCTATTCTGACCTTGGTATTATGATCTTTTAAATTCCTCCAGCAGGACTGAAAGCAAGTACTGTATTTCGTTAAGCAGGACATTTACTAGAAGCCACCTTGAGATCATATATCACAAATAACCTGCAGTAGTTTTTCTGTCTAGTTTAATGAATGCTTTTGTTTCCTTATGCTTGTCTACATGTGTGTATAGCTATAGAGTCCACATACATGTGCATGTATAATAATATATTCATAATATATATACTAATGTATTTAACTATGTATAATAAATGTCTGTAATACATACGGCTTAAATGTATTACTAGTTCAAGGAGAATCCAGCTACCCAGGTATCACTATATTCTGCCGCAGAATTACTGCCAATATTATTGATGATTTCCATATAAAATTCCTATCCCTTCATCAATTCAGTTATTTCCAAATAGGTTTGGAGATATGGTTACACATACATAACCATGGCAGCACAGCCATTTGCATAGAAAACATTACACATTGTGGGTGTTAGCACTCAAAAATCATTCATCGATCATGTTTTCTGATCTTCAGAGCAACAGTTTGAAAATGCTCTGAAGTGTTACAAAGAAATTCTTGGTTTGTGAGCTTGTGGAAAATCAGGGATCCTATGCAAGTCTAGACGCAAATGATGGTTTCATATTCAAGTAAAGGAGTGCAAAAATAGCTTGAGATTTAACATAACTCCTTTAAGCTCCAATAGTTAAGAAGCACACAAACATATGATCAAGTGCATCCATATTTGAATTTAAATATGCATATAGATTAAAAAAAATGGAAGACAAATATGCAAAAAAAAATCCATGCTACTCAGCTTGCAAAAGGTGACAAAGAGTTTTACACTCTCATTGGCCTTTAGTAGGTCATTCTTTTATCTGAGGAAGACAAAAGGATATGAGATTATTGGAAGAATGATAAATAAGAAACAATTAATCCACAATGCAAAAGATTTAACTTACAGCTTTTTGAAGTTTCCTTATCTGTTCAGCTTTTCTGAAGCTTCATTAGATCTTTCATCTTGTAGACAGATATGATACAGCTTATTATTCTTAGCATCAGTTTCTTGATCTCTCTTGGGCTAATCTTTGGAAAATGTCTGATGGCATTATCAAATAGAGCATGAGACACTGAAGAGATAAAACAGGAAAAATAGTAGTGGCTAAACAACTTTAAAAAATAGGCACACCACGTTACAAAAAGAAAATTTATGAGGCAATGAGAGAACCACAGATCAACATGCACATTGTCATTGTTATTTCTTGGACAGCTTGAGTCATAACTTATTAAAATGTCTAACAGCTCTTCTTTACAACAATAATAAAACAGAAACCTGCTCAGTAGCTGGTATCTAGCACAAACTCTTGTGGTCCAGAAATTCTACAAATCTACATGCTGTTCACCATGCTTCATGCATGCATAAGGATGTACAGGCCTAACAAATAAGTAAAAAGAGAATTATGGAAAGCATTTCCATCTTCAGGAGTGTTATTCACGAAGACTACAACATAAACCATTGTGAAAAAGACAAGTAGATAGATTGTTCTTGCTACAGGCACAAAGTGCAAAAATGTGTCAGTTCAGCTTGCCAAGGTTGTGATGGGAAGGTAGATCCATTTATACACAAGAAAACAAGTACTTGATCATTATTCATGTCTCACTGAACTATTTACCCACAGAAACGTACAGGTTCATAACAGATTTAGATAAGAACACACAAATTACTATCAAAATGCATAATTCCAAACTAACCAAACTCAGGAATATTAAATTGTATTCACTGCGGTGAAAATGATTGATGACAGTTACTGCTGTGTTACTCTTGAGTGATTAGAGACAAAATTTATCAACACTACAGAACATACACAACTATTTGAGTTCCAATTTAATTTATAGTCTCCTGGTTCACAGAATAGATTTCTGTCAGCTACCACAGGTCTACATAAAGGATCTCTGCATTGTGCAGAGAGTGGACTAGAGTTAAAAACTAAGCCCTTTGTACAAAACAATGTATTGATCGTGCTACAACACTTGGTTTTTCTCTTCACTTATGGACATACTCTGCTTTCTGCAGAGACTTTTTCTGCAAGGACTTCTGCAGTGATCTCTTCATTGTGCAGACTGGACTACAGTTGTTTAAAAGCTAAGGTCTTTGTACAAAAGTATGTATTAATCATGCTGCGACTTGCTACTTTGTTTTTTCTCTTTACTTATGGACATACTCTGGAAAAACAGCTTTCTGTGAGATCTTTAAATTGACTGAAATTTAGATTACTCTTCCTATAAAAAGTTTCATTACAGTCTGTGTTCAAATTTATAGAACTGAACTTGTTAGGAGTATATCAAATCATCTAGAATTTCGTTATAAATATTAATACAAGCATTCTTACCATATATCACTTAAAGGAAACCGTCAGAAGCTGTGTTGAATAAACTACCTCTCCACTGCTAGAAAAATTAGTCTTCTCTTAACTCAAATTATCATATTATTACCATCAATCCTAGAGAAAAATGACAAAACACAGAGCACGTGATCTGGGAAATGTGCTCGGTTTGGAAACATTTGGAACTACCTCATTTTGGTTTTGAGAAAAATATGGTTTATTTTGGACTTAATTCCAAATTACTCAGCAGAGCGGATCATGATTTTAATTCTAACCTGTCTGTAAATAAAATTAGCCACATTTGCAATGACATTAAAAGCAACTTATGATTTTATATTAAATCATTCTATAATTTTTATTAAAATAGCTCACGAGAGGATAATCTTGGATTACTGAAAACACCATGAAGTATATTTCAAAAGTTTCTTGGTCTTTGAAATCAGTGAAGTATAGTTATTCCTTTCATTTCCTTTATTGGAAAATATGACTAGATCCTATACATTACATTAAGAATTAGCACAGAAGTGAAAAGTTTTCTTAACGCATATTTAAGTTTGAAACTCTGTTGAATCAAACAAAGGGAGCTTCTATTCAGTTACGTTCTCTAACTGTAGCTGTGAAATTAACAGCTGACAATACATGAGTGACTGCAACTTCACAGGTGTTTGACATTGCCAGTAAATTAAAGTACCTTGAAAATAGTATAGCTTATTTGTGATTGCAGTGCAGACATACTCCCGGATCTTACCATGACTGGTACCATGATGTAGAATGTTTAGACCCTATTTGTACTGCAAAATAGAGCAGCACTCTCTGGTTCCACCTAGACTACAGGAGAAGACCTCTGTACATACCACTCCTCCTCTGCAATTCCCTCTTTTATTTGGATTCTCATGGAATTTCAGTGTCATGGAATAAGAAAGGTGATATGACATGTTCTTCCAGATCCTTGATGTGATTGGCCAGATAACTGCAGGACTTAGTGAGTATACATACTAAATTGAATACTCTGTGATCTAGATTAGGTAAACCAGTCTAGTTTGTGAGACAATGGCACTGAGGAACAACACTGTGATGCACAGCGTAGATCTGCTTCTTTTCTTCAGTAGCACTAATTCATAAGCATATGGGTTACAGGTTGCTACAAATTCTTTGAAATCTCACCTTTACTGTTATGTATGTAGACAGGAGTCAGCATAGAGGCAGAAGCAGATCTGCTGGAGTTACTCTCAGCATTGAAAAAAGCCACCATTTTTGCCTACCATGTTTTCAAAGACACAATCTAGCATTCTAGAAATTGACACAATACCTCTACGCAGAGCTTTCATGGAAAGTTACCATATAATAGTTATAATTTTCCTAATATTCCTAATTTTATGTCTGAAATGTGCTTAAGGGAACATTGCACTGCATTATTTCAGTTTGCTGCAGTAATCATCCAAAGATAGTAGCATTTGAAAGTGCAGCTAACAGGCAAATCTTTAATAGCAAACTAAGTGAAAGACTGGAGAGTGTTTGACTTAACACTTAAGCAGGCTACTCTCTCCAAGACATTTCAGGGTTGCATCAAATGATGTGTGCAATTAGTAGTTCTGCTGAAGCAGAAATAAGATCCCTAAAAAATGAGAGCTTAAATGTGAAGAGAGTAAAGAAATGGGCAGATTTTATAAACTTAACACTATAACTAGTGATAGCTATATAGAGGGTTTCTTTAGTATTTATTGCTGCTTTTAAAGAGAGCAGATTTTGAGAACACTAGGGTTATATCACAAACTTCGATCATATTCTTTGGATGTTACTGTAGGTGAGAACACACAAACACACTGACAATTATTTTACACCTCTTATTTGCAGCTTAGGTGCAGTAACAGTGTTTACAAATGCACATATTGAAGTGCAATGGGACATGTAACATGGGAATTAATTGACTTTAAAAAAGCGTTCTTCAGTTCTCCACTAGAGGCATTCAAAGTGACATTTCTGAATAACGATCTGAAGTGTCAGAAACAATCATAATTTTTTGTTGATTTAATTTGCATACCTACCATGTTGTTTTGTTAGGATGTTCTTAGGATGTATTCATATGCTAAGAATTCCCCCTTCTGTTTTTTCACAATTTATGTTAAACTTTGAGAAAAGAGATACCTAATCTCATTTATAGAGTAAGACTTTGTTTTCTTATATATGATATGATATCGCATCACATCTCCTATATCCTATATCCTATATCCTATATCCTATATCCTATATCCTATTTCCTATATCATATATCATATATCATATCATGTCATACAATAAATAATCTGTGTTTGGTAGCTATTTTCAATAGATCTCAAAAAGGCCATATTTCACAATCAGGGAACATAACATCTTCCACTATAAAATATACATATAAAATACCCCAGCTGAATTATGCACTTTAATACAAAAGCTAATGAATGGATTTGGCATACAGCCTAATATTCCACACTAGTTAATATACTTGTTTTATGACATGCACCTGGTCTTCTGTATTAAACTAAAGATGTTTGGCAGTACATTTCTCATGAGTATGGAACCTTCTTACGTGTACAAAGAAAATGATACTGCTATTTGTAAAAAGAATAGCACTAGAAGTTTTAACACTAAAAAAATGAATTCAAAACTTTTCTTTCAAACGCTAGGTGGTTATCTGATTTTAAAACTAAATCTCTTTTTGCTTATTATTTTTCTCTATTGTGCAGCTGCAGTGAACTCCCGGTATAGATAGAAACAGTCTGTGTCCCAAAATAATATCGTTGAATATATTAACTGCAATGCTTTAGAGTGACCTAATAGCTATAATAGACTCAATTAGAATTCATCAGACCCGCATTTTCCTCTCCATTTTGCTACCCTTCTTCTATCTGACCACAGTGAAATAATATCACTTCTATGTTGTCTGTTTTGACTAATTATACAGTTATCTTTGGGCCTAGTATGCATACGAACATTGTTGAGCACAGTGAGGCCCTGATCTCACAATTAGTGCCTTGTTACTGTCATACAAATATAATAATATTCTTTATTAACTAACAATTTTGACTTTTGTAATGCCAAATACTCTGCCATGACCATTTTCAAGGTATCATTTCTGTTCTTCATCTCTTCTCTCAAGTAAGAATAAGATCCCTAGATAATTCTTTTTTTTTCTACTATTAGCTATTTTACAGAAATAAAACTTGAACTTGGTTACTTAACAGAGCTCTTTTTGTCTTATTCTAATTTTCCATGTCCTAGTTGAAGTCATTTGTAGCTGGGATATATCAGCACTGAATTATATATTTTCACCCATTCTACCTCTTAAATAACAAGTTGTGCAGAAAAGTAGACATGATATTATCATTTAATACAGGCTAGGGCAAGATGTGTTGGTGAATTGTGGGATTTGACTTAGATCTTTTTATTAGAAAAGCAAAGGGAAAAAAAACCCAGAAGCTGAGGTAGCATCTTGCCTCGTAGAAGAGGAGGGTTTCTGGGAAGTCATCAAAGCTTGAAGCCACTATTTCAGTTGCATGAGAGTTGGTGCAATGGTCATCACTGCATTGGTGGACTTCTAGGGTGATACTGCCACAGCCATGGATTCTATTTTTTCCACTTGGTGTACTTACCTTCTTTCATTTGAATAGCCCTAAAATTGATTATTTCTAATCGCTTGAGTGTTCTTTGCAATATGTTGTTTGGTTGCAACATCAACTCTCGAATGGCCATGGTTAAAGTCTTTTTAGTTAGTAGCACCTATTGTACGTGTATTCTTCTTGAAGGTCCTCATCTGTTGCATAAAAAAGGGGATAAAACACCCATGTTCCTTTCACCTGGGAAATCACAAATTTCCACAGTGGAATGGAGGGATTTTCAGAAGACACAATGCATTTTAACAACTGCCAGATAAATAATTTCTCATCTTATGTAACAGAAACCTTCTTCCTAGGGGCAGTTTTCAGTGCACTGATGATTCCACAATCTAAGATTCAAGGGAAATATTGTAAACTGCTTAAAGGATTGCAGTGTTAAAGCTAGAAACTTCAGAAACTTAATACAACCGTATAGATCTATTTAAAGTCCTCCAACTTGTTGTGGTACAGATGCTTGAAAGGGATGGATTTTTCATCATACACTGGCTCTGGCTGAGAGAGCTTTAATAATTGCATTGAATCTATTTTGGCTTTCCTACTCAGAGATTAATTTGAACTTTCTTTTGTATGAATCATCCTTTGCATAAAGACCACAAAGCATTGAAAACATGTTCTTGCAAATTTTATCCTTCTTACATAGTTATTAAACTCTATTGAGGATCTCAGACTGTAGAGTGGTACCTTTGTTCTGAAGATTTAAGGAATTTAAAACTAGACAGAAACTCACATATGAAGTTCAAGACACATTAATGCCTTCAATTCTTGACTTTCCTACAATTCTTTGAATATTTATTTCAGTATATTACTTGTAGAGTGAAAATATGTTCATACTTATAGAGAAAAAATCAAAACTTGCATTTTTACAGGTTTGCTCAGTTAACAAAAATCATTCAGAAAAGAAAAAAATAAATTTATTCTTATTATTTATTCTTTTCCACAGATATATATTAAAATATCTTGCATTGTGACTGTTCTGATCTTTCCATATATAAATATAAGCACTATGTTCTTTTCTAGTCTAGATGAATCAGTCATGAACAAAAGTGCTATTATGGGACACATTCATCACCATCCCAACCTATGACAAACACGTGATTCAGAACAGGTGATACATGTGCAGAACTATGAACTCAGCATGTTATTATTTTTTAATGATAAATTAATTAACATAGTAGTAGATAGTACACAGTAATATGCATTATCTTCAGAAAAATGCTCCTTATATTATGTATATGGAGTGAAAAAGTTAGCTAATAGTATAGATTCACTTTTATTGGTTTTGAGGTGTAATAATTAAAAAAGACATATTAACGGTACTTGGAAGTTTCTTTCTGCACGAAACAAGTGTTACATGGATATGAGAAAAATTTACTTCTCATTTATTCAATTTGGGGAAATTCTTGTTTTTAGGAATAAGAAAAATCTCATCATCCCATTATAAATAATAAAAAGTAATATTCCTGGAAGGTTATATTTGAATTAACATTCTGTCCTTAATATGTGTTGCTAGTAAGGAAAGCATACATGAGCTGGGTCTGCAATCCTGTTTTTCAAAACGGGTAACTCTGATGGATGTTTTAGAATTATTTTTCATAAAGAAAAAGACATTGAACCAAGGTTCAACAGAAATTCTTCAGCGTGATTCAGCATGAAGTTGTTTTTTCACAAGTTTTTCCTTCTGATTGATTGCAAAAAGAATTTGTAAAAAATTCCCTTGGGCATGCCCACATTAAAGTCTGAATTCTGCTGACACACTCCTGCTTGCACAATGAAGCTCATTTACAACAAACTACATATACGCAATAGTGATACTGTAGCAATTAAGTATTACAGTTATAAAAGAAGCACCACTATAACAGAATACTTCTCCTGTTAGACCAGCTGATATCATGGGAAAACGGGAAAGATCTTAGGTGCACAGACCTTTCCTTGACAATCTTCATGTTTGAGAATAACTGCTTCAATTCTCACTACAGTCAGTGGATTAACAGAGGTTATGGTGATATACTGAATTATGAAAGTGTAGCTTTTCCAGATTCTTGAAAGAGCATCACAACCCTTATATAATATAATTTTCAGAATATACTTTCATGCCTTTCATAGAAATAAATGACACAGTGCTGCTGGATTTTCTTAACTAACCCTGAGAACCATGCACAATCTTTGTCAACATACTAAAAATTCCATCTTGAAACAAAATTAACTATACTTCTATTTCAGAATCTGGTACATAAACAGTCACATTAAAAAGTGTTCTTGTTAAGGCATCTACTGTGATGCTATGCATATAGACAAGGCACACAGACAAGTTTTCACTGTGTGTGAACAATGTGTGCACATGCACATGAAAGGAAAACACCTGCTTGGGTTAACACATAATTTTTGTGCAAGTTTTCTTATACTGGTGCACTCTGTATTCTCTTTTAAATAGATGTATAGAAATGGCAAAATCACAGATGCGGGCTTTAAATTTCTCACCATCAATTTTCAATGAACTGTGCTACTCTAGTATTCATTTTGACTCTGATAGAAACAAACATAATGTTTATGTGGAATCAGAATAGACCTTTGTAAAATAAAATAAACTGCTTTCCAAAATACAGAACTACAAAAAAGTAAAAGAAAAATCCTGTAGGTCATATAAGTACTTCTTTTCTAGAACTCTTGTCTAGAACAATGTAATTCAAAGAAAACCCTAATAAATGTGTTTGGATTTCAAAAAGATCTTTCACTTGTTGCTTGAACACTGCTGTTCAAAGATATACCGTGCTTCTGAATTTTCTTTCCAGCTTCTTGACCAGAATGGAAAAGGTAAAAGAAAATCTGCAGCTCAACTTATTAAACTAATGTATGAAATGTTCTAAGATCAGAATATATATTGAATTGTAAAAGGCTTTTAAGTATTTTCCTACATTATGTTTCTCACCTGTATGTAATACTTCAACGTGAGAAAAGATAATTATGAAACAGATTCCCATCATCATGAAAATGTTTAGTCAGCATGCAGATTTAAAATAAATGTTATAGTGCACATTTTATAATAAGCAGTACTACAAGATGCTTGGTAGATACATAAATATGGAAGCTATACCCTCCATCACGTATCTGCAAAAGTTGCTCATTTTCAGAAGAATAATATTCAATTTAGCTGGTGTTTCTGTACTCTTATTACCAACTTTGAACACTGGACTGTTTTGCCCTTCTATTTTTTTTAAAATGTATTAATTTTTTAAGGCATAATTTTCCACGGTACAGATGATTTGACCATTCTAAAAAAAAAGATTAGAACATCAGCATTTTTCACCTAAAAAAAAGTGATGGTATTTTAACAGCAGTTTTTCAGCACTTCGAATCAAAAACCATAAGTTAAAAAGAAAGAAGATATGTGCCACTTCTTAAAAAAAAAAGACGTAATTTACTTAAATGAATAATTTTAACAGTTGCCAGACAAATGGTAGCTTTTGTGAGGTTAACTCAATCTCTGAGACATAAATATTTCTCTCATGTTCAAATTCATACCAGTGTTTTCTAATGTGCCCTTTTTGGTGAGAGGTAAGCAGCAGTTCAGTTTGCTCTCTCCACTGCGCTACACCAATGGAACCTCCAGGCAGAATATAGCAGAGTCTTCCAAATTGAAACTGAGTTGGATAAAAAAACTCAGGTCATAGGTAGATTTTGTCATGTGGATATCTGTTTTGTTTTCTTTTCTTCTCTTTTCATGTTAACTGGCTATCAAAAATCCTTTATTGTTGGGGTTTTGACTTGGAGTTGTTTGGGGTTTCTGGGTTTTGAGGTTTGGGATTTTGAGTTGGAGTTTTGTGGATTTTTTAATATTTAACTTTGACAGCTGATTAACAAAAGATACATATATAATATGATAAAAAAAGACAAACCTGTGAGTCATTAGGAAATGAACAATGATGTATCTGTATTGTTTATAGTAGTAAAATTGAAACCTACATGAGTTGTAGCCAATGATCGAATGCAGAAGATAATTGTTACTTAGATAATTTCCAGATGCAGCCAAATGAGATGGGCAGGTTACTGTCTTAAGTAGCAGTGATTCTGAATCCTAAATAAGCAGTCCCTTCCCAACTAATTGCCTGCGAACAATTCTGCTAGAATACAGTAGTTTCACTTGTACATATAAAGAAATTATCTTTAAAACATTTCATACAAGTGAGCTTTGGGAGATGATGTGTTTCCAGTGTATGAAGATGCATGGATAATGCAAGGTCCCTGTAATTCCTACCACTTACACACAGGATGTTTTTTATAGTGCCTCCTAAGGGAAACAAACAAAACTTAAGAGGTATAGAGATATATTGTTTTTTCTCTGCACTGTACGAATTTGATGTCAAATACAACATGTCAAAGTTTTGCATCTTAAAGTAGATTTTTTCTTGTTCTTGTCTCTAGCTAGGCAGAATAGAGAGCACATATGTGCAGGAGATAAGAGGTGAGCAGCAAATAGTGTATCAATTAATAGCAGTCATTTACGTTTCAAGATTATAATCCCATAGAGAAGACTTAAAATGGCAGGAATAAAAGCTAACTTCTACATAGAAAAATCAAGAACAAGCTGCTGTTATTAAACTTCTCAGAGAGAGAGAGGAAAAAATACACCTCTCATTTTATTTTGCTGAATAATTACCAAAAGCAGTTACAATTGCCTCAAAATTGGAATTTAATATAATGCAGGTGCAGGGCAGAAGAAATTCAAGCTCCATTTTTTTTTCTATTTGTTTATTCATGTTACATTAAATCTTCACAGACTTCCTCCAATAGATTCACTTTCACTAATGCCTCTAAACCACAAACTTCAAGCAAACTTCCATATCTTAATGTTTCACTGCAGCTGGCTTTGTAACAGAGTAAAGAGAAAAATAAACTGTAGATGAACTTTCAGCAGCGCATACCTTACAGCTACATGCTAATGCAGTCTTCCTTCCTCCAGCGCTCCTTTTCTTTCCATAGAGTCCTATTACAATCTATGCATCCTGCCTGCCTAAGGCAAGCCTCCAGCTTGTTTATCTGCAGAAAGCAGAGGGAAGTAGGGTAGAAAAAAGATAGAAACTAAGACAAGGAGTATCACAACTTAGTAAATCACTGTTCTCAGTAAGACTAGAAAATAAAGCTTAAGAAATCCTAAAACCTTAAAACAATTTCAAACCACAAAGCCCTCAGTGTGAGTCATCTGTATTTTCACATTTTTTTCCTGCCCTTAACACATCTATGGTTAGTATTTAATTTTCTTGCAATTATTGTGCTTTGATCTATATTTGATGTCACTGTCAGTTACATGAAATATGAAAGACTGACCCAAAAGAGTAAGGCAGAATAGGTACTGCTTTCTGCTTTGAAATTTATATTAAATCTCTGCTTTATAATAGCCAAAGAACTCCAACCACATCCCACTTCACACTAAGTGTGGTTCCTACCTTTCACAGCATTTCATAAATGTGGTCTAGAAACTCTTTTATAAGGGTTTCACGTCAGATTATAAGGTGCAGCTCAAGACGTATTATTCTAGAAGCAATTTATAGAGATGATTTCCTCCGAATTTGAATCCGAATATTTTTGTTTTGCAGCAATACCAAATATTAGCAGCTTAAGGAAATCTCTGTATGGAAAATGAAAACATATCTTTAAATACACTGGCCTACTCTTGATACATTTCAGCCAAAGCCTAAGATTTTTAATAACTTGCTGAAATATTACAGAATTTAAAAAAAAAGAGAAATCATGCCTGTGATGCATATAGACTTTTTTCATTATATTTGAAACTTTCTGTCAGCTCAGGATGGCTTCAACATTGGAACACTAGAACCTCAAATATGACAGAAAAGTCACACAGCACTTAAAATTGGTAGTCAAATAAGTCCTAACTACTCTACAAGAGGCATCTCTCTCAAAACCATGAGCAACTCAGGTCCCCGACCAGATCTTTTTAGAAATCTCCCTGGCTCCATAACCTTTAATACTTTTTCTACACACATACAATGCTTTTGAAGAGCCAAAATAAGAAGATAACCACTTTCAAATACAAAGGACAGTGAAATTCAAGTCAGTGCAGTTGGGTGCTGCTCACATACACTTAATATTCACCAGGGGAGCATAAGTAGGTTTGCACTAATGCCAATTAATTTTCTGGTGGAAGTTCTAACTTGACAGCACACTCTGCTGTAAAACTTTATTTTTCTAAAATGGAAGCCTGAAATGTGAATTGCCACTCTCTGTTGCAGAGTATGTAGAACATATGTTAGTGAAGACTGCATATAGCTCTAAGACTCACAGAAATTCTTATAATTTATTTCCCTTGGTATGTTTTTATATGATAATATGTGCTGAAATAAGATAAATACTGATGACTCCATCCAGCACTAATGCCCATTTACTATACTGTATGTTATACAGCATTATCTTTCAGACTTTAGTGCTCTTAAAAGCAAAATGAAGCTGCTTTATGCCTCAATATCTTCTACCACAGTAATACTTAGAATTACAAGTGGTTGACAGTTCATATGCTAACTATGGTAACAAATCTAACTTTATATATAATAAACTCTTCTCATGGCTTAAAGGGGAATAAACTGATTGAAAGTTGGTTTGATTCATTTCAAATATATTTCTGCATCATGGCAATGATTCAGATATTGAACTGTTACAACATTGCCTGTCAGTTGCATACTGAATGTGCAGAAACCTGAAAAAGCATGAGTACACAAAGAGACAAAGAATAAAAATCATAATGAAACAATACACTGCTTGGGTCGGTGGAAATTTTTGTTGTGCTTGGACGTATTATATTTTATTTACAATGAATTTACATATTTTTTGTGCTTCAGAACACACTTAGAAAGCACTTTCCAGGTACAAATCTCTCCTTTTATTGACCACAAAGTTACAAGTTTCATATACCTGACAAATAAAGCCAAAGAGACACATGCTTCTCTTCTGTCTTTCTGCAAAGAAGGTGAAAGTTATTACAATATATCAATGTTCAGATCAACATTTAACACTTGCTTCTGGAAACAATTATTAGTACACCATATGGGTTCTACAATTCAACTATGTTTTCTAAATATGTGCCGTTTAGGCCTTTATTTTTGTACTCTTTCAAAATACATGCATTCTGAAACACAATCTTCATTTTAATTATAAAATTTTAAAAATATTGTTCTAGATTCCTTGAAAAATTTCTATTTTTCTCATACTTTTATCTCAATTTTTCTGGTTATCACAAGGATTGGAGTTTAACATAAATGGACCTAATATGTTTTTCTTATTGAAACTTTTGCTCAAAAGTTATAGAAAGGGATGGATTTCATTGGCCCTATTCCACTCAGAGTCATTGGATTTTGTGCATTTGAATTGGGTGTCTAATGAAAGCAATCTTTTTTTCCAATATGATCGATGCTTCTGCTATTGATAATCATCAAGTGGCTGCACTGTATGTTGTTGTGCATGGTTCTGCATGCCTACTGGTACATCTCTAATGAAGATGCATGTTTACAGTAGTAAACATTTGCATTTCTACATAAGATCGTACAGAGAAAGTAACTATTATATAAATATATCCACAATCAGAGCACTGAAACATTTTCCTCCTTTTTTTCATGGTGAGAGAATATCTTCCTCTTCATAGGCATTCATCTGAGCATTTTGCCCTTGTGTGTTGTTTACTAAATTTCAACCTATGCTATCATTCAACAACTGTAAATTGCATGCCACCTGTTTCAGTGCTTTGTTCTATTCACAATTCTGTATTATGTAATTTACCCCATAAAGTAATTTCAGATTCTCTGTGATGATGTACTTCTGGGAAAAAAGAGTTAGTTGTAGAACAACAGTATTATGAAAGAAGAAGAAAGAAAAAGAAAGAGTAAAAGGAAGAATAAAGCCTTCAGTCAACAGAAAAGTCAGGAAAAGATGTTCCACATGCGTAGTGAAATAAGAGAGATACCATGGGTTTTGTTTTATTAATAAATAAAAGAAACTCCAAGTTTTTTCTAGATATGAAAGCACACTTTCCCCACCTCACTGAGTTTTTGAGAAAACTTCTAAATTTAATCACGTAGTTCCCTATTAAGTCTGCTTGCGCACAGGCACATGTAGAATTGGGCCCAATGCTTCCCCCTTTTCCTCAGAAACTTTTAATTTTGATTGCTTATTCCCCCTTATCATCTCACCCAGATAATGTCTGAAGAACTTCAGAACTAGAGCAAAAAACAGCGGGTTGGAAGAAGACAGAAATCTGTTTTATAAGGATGTTCCCTCTTTGCACAAAAGCTTTACTGCTTTCCTTTTAGAGTACACACTGAAAATCAATATTGAAGGAAAAATACTTCCTCCATTGTTAAAAAGCAGAGTTTAAACTCAGTTTTTCCTGGAATTACTCAGGAACTAACCAGGAACTACTTTCTGATAATGGGCAACAAGTGAATAATGGATGTAAAGATCAGGAGGTATTTTCCTGGGTACCTGCTGAAAAGGTGACTCTTTTTGAAACTTGATGCTCAGGAAGACCTTCTGAAAACTTCTTCCATACCATGGATGGTAGCTTTTCAGGGCGGTTTTTGGAGTCCTGTGAGGTAGGGTGAGATGCAATGTAAAACAGGCAGTGAAATGTGCTCTGTGGGAGGCATTTTTATAGAAAGAACCGAGGAAGAGAAGAAGCCCTGTCTTGCAAAACAAAGGACAAATTTGATGCTCCTTCCATACAGGAGGTTAGCTGAGAGATTCTGAGTAGGTTTTGCTCAGCAAAACACATACCAGAAGGCAGCTTTTCACTAACAGATGTGAGACAGAACTCATACATATGCAGCCACAGTATTTCTGAAAATGTGTTCTACAAGAACACATTCTCTTCTGCAATAACTGTCCTGTAAATTTTAATCAAAGTTCGCTAACAATGAAGAGATCTCATAATTCTTGACCCCATTATTCTCCTACTATCTTTCAGTCAGTCAGAAAACCACTGGTTATTTCTCCCAGGAAAACAAGAGAGGTTTTGAAATTATGATCATACGAAATTATGTTTTGTGTTAAAGTAATAAGTATAGAAGTGTAAGAAATTTGAACATAGAAAAAAGCATGAGATGAAGTGACCAACACAGTATAAAAGCCTAACACAGGATGCTCTAAAGAACTCTCACAAATAATGAATAAAACCCTCATAAATATGCTATTGCAAACAACTATCTGAACAAATGTGGAAAACTCCTACGGACTTTTTGTTTACGCAGAACTGGAAAAAAAAGGAGAAATGAGTTAAGGAAAGTTTGAGGAAGGAATAGTTTCCCAGAGTATTAACAAGGAATCATTCCATTGTTTCTACTCAGTTTTTACTTCATTACTCTTTGGAATTCTGGGAATTCCAGTAAGATATAATCTGACAGCCACATGTTGTTGGACATAAGGGTATCTATGCATTTTATGATCAGTAGCTTACATAATAACATTTTTTTTCAAGTTTTTCTTATATATGGCCACTAGTATAGTAATGTAAGAGGTTTCTTCATAAGTAGCATCTGAACGATCTCTTTTTTACACTGTGAATGTCTGTTTATCCATCCAGACATCTTACGATACTTTCAAAAAAGAGGCAACAACCACTGAATAGTACCTTCCTATTTGTTTTGTCTGGCTGGAGATCTTTCATATAGACGTAGGACTGTTTCTCAAAGGCAAACAGATTAGATCAGGTATTGACACTGAGTTTTGCAAAAACGACATAAAGGATAAACCATTAGCTGAATGAAGACATTGTTCTTAATCATTCAAAGATGAAGGGAAAATGACGATTATTGCAATGACAGGTAACATACTTAACCTAAATGAATGAAACATTTGCAAACTCTAAATTATTCTCTTCACGTCCAAAGTAAATTGACTGCTTTGATATATTGTTCATATATCCACCTGCCTGCTATGGAAATCTAATTCTTTTTGCATACCCCTTCCTCCAAGTAATTATTTATTAAAAAGATTTCACAAATAATTCTCATAATAACAGCCAGACTTGAAATTAATTGAATATAGTGCAAAAAACACAAAATATGTTCCATTTGGAAAAACTGGAATGATGGCACTGTAAAAATTGTGAGGAACGACCTGTGAGAAGGTCTTCATCTGGAAGATCAAAGACCTTAAAGCCATTTACCACCTTCATTCACTGCCACAAATTTAGCTTCATGAATATCCATGAGGAGTTTATCTCATTCTTCACAGACTCTTAAGTCAATTTCTGTTTCTTGTTTTCTCTTTATTAAGATTAAAGTTTGTTTAGTTAGCTGTACCTTCTGATTACACAAAACATGACATCCAAATTGATTTCAATCTTGGCAGAATTTAGAAATGCAACTTTTCCTGAACATGACTCAAACAAACAAGCAAATAAATAAATAAAAAAAATAAGCCACATGTATATGCTAACTAGTTCAGGAGGAAGTGTTAGTATCATACAGCTAGCAACAGGAAAAGAATTAGAGTAATAATCACTTCTTCTTTTAAAATGCTCTGGATCGAACACTTTCTAAAGGAGCATCTGTGCTCCATTGTCATAAAAATTAATTAAAACACAGGAAAGATATTTAAAAAAAAATAAAAGAGAAATCTCCAAAGTATTACAAAGCACGTGTTATTGCCTACAAGACAGAGCTGTAAAAGTGAAAAATCCTCCTCAAAGAGGCAAAGAGGAATGTTTTCAAATGAAGTTGTCTTTTTATATCTAATTAAACGCATATAATTTATTATTGCACAATTTAATGTAAGTGCTTTTTTGGTAAATTCTTGCATATGACAAAATTGTGCAGTACCCCACAAACACCACAGAACACTTGAAACTGACATTTTTCTTCTTTACATCAGAGTAGGTATCATCTCTACTAAAATTATAATTTCATTAAATTTATAGCAATCAGCTTATGCATATTGTAAGTAAAAACTGACCACTAGGAAGTAAGGAAAATAATGCTTTCTATTTTCTTTATAAATGTCTTCAAAAAAATATGTAATTGTCCAAAAGGTAATTACCTAGACTGATCTTTTACTTGATAGCACCAGCAACAAGTATAAATGGGCAGTTCAAATAAAATATTACAAGAATCAGATATAATTTACTTATTTTCACTAAGTATTCTAACTTAAAACTCTCAGACTATTCTAGAAAAAAATATGATGGTGTAATGAGAAATCATGGGTTTTCAAATAGTGATGGATCCACTTAAAAAGTCTGGTTTAAGGTGTAAATGTAGATTTGCTCTTTCGAAGTGTTGATGACCTTCACTTCAGCAGCAAATTGAAAAGTCTTCAAGACCATTTAGGGACTTCTTTTTCCCTCAGTTGCATTTTTTGAGGGGAGGGACTTCAATCTGAAAAAATAAAATACTGTCAAAAAGAAAAATACATCTCAATCATAGTTTTCACAAGAAAATTAAACATTTTCTAGTGAGAAATAAACAAAAAATGGACAACATTTGAAACAGCATTCATGTCCTTATGTTATTTTTACACAAGATGAAAACTCCTTGGAACTTCAAAGCAATGTCACACAAATCTATTACATTAGAGATGCAGTTAGTGTATTGTTGACTTCTTAGAAGTAGGATCCTTTCCTGAAAATATTTTTCTGCTTTTGCTGAGTGCTGAGACACTTTGCCTTGACAAATTGAATGTCACATTTCTATAGTTAAGACATTTTCTACCTTTTAGGAAAATAATAGTATTGCCATTAACTGAAAAGAGAACACAAAATTCCCCATTACTGAAGCAAAGCAAGCACAAGAAACAAAACCTAGTGAACAAAATAAAGTAAAGCAAAGGAATTAAAAGAAAACCAAATCAGATAAGCTGAAACAGACCTATCGTCCAGTTAACTTTCCAGCAGAAATGAAGAGGTAGAATTAATATTCCTGTTTGCTAAAATCAAGGCGATTATTAACCACATTTCTCTTGGCACTGCCAGAGAAAACCCTAGGGCCTGAAAATAATTCTCATATAAACCTTCAAAGGAAATGTTCCTTAAATAAACCTTCCTTTCCCTCTCTTTCACTTAATATTCTTTAAGTATTTTCTAAGCTTTTCTTAACTATATACATAAATTCTAACCACTTTTTCTCTTGCATTCCTCTCATTTGTTAAATTGAAGCTCTCAAAATCTCATCATTTCTCACCTACAATTCCATGGTTATAGAATTATTACAATATAATCTGTATTACATGGCAAAAATAATCCAAAATATTCTAACTTTCCCAATATGTCATAGCCAACGTACAAATTTCCTAAAACAGAGATTATTGTATCTACAATGAAGAGATGATTTAGTATCTGTTGTTCGGGTGTCTTATGTTAAGGAAGCACCTATCAAATAGATAAATCTTGTGTACTTGGGCCTCCAAATGATTTTTCCAAGGTGCTCTAAATCCTTCAGATGTTTCTAGGGAAATTAGTGAGACACTGGGTAAAAGGGAAGGTCCTAGGACAGATATGTAATTAGGAGGTAAGGAAAAGACAGTGGGAAATCTGTCTTTATTTGAGGTAGATGAAGGTCTTTGTCATTTCACTGTGTTAAGGCTTCTGCTGTTCAATATATTCATAAAGAGTATACAGAAAGGAATGAAAAGTGAGAGAAGAGTATTAAAAGCAAAGTCTTATTATGGAGAGCTGGAAAAGTACTTACAAGATTGACTGAGTTTGTAGATGAAATGGTAAGAAATTGTAAGCTAAATACATGGAATAAAAAAGTTCTAGCTTCACGTAATTAACAATGGACTCTGAGATGGATTTACTCAGAAATGGACTCATTCAGAAATTAAATTATAATAACCTGAAATAAAGAAGACCAGACCTGAAAAAAATCCAAAATAAGTCCTTAAGTTTTGCAGATACAATTTATTATTATCTGAGGGGTAGGAATTGCACTGAAATTCCAATTCACTTCCTTCAGACTTTTGGAAACAGTCTGATAGCAGGTTTGGAAAAACGTGTTTTCTGAAACTAATTCACATTAAAAACAGACCAAAAGATTTTTCTGAAAATTATCTTCAGGCTTTAAGTTTCTGTTACCACTGTTGAACTGTCAGCTGACACTGATCCTAAAGACTACTTGAATGGATATTTAAATCCTAGGCTCTAAGCAGAATTACAGATATTAAATAATTATCTTATGGGTTACAGGTAATTTGTCTGAAGACAAAACATCTAACTTAAAAATGTTTCTACAACACAATACCAACTTAATTATGAGCACAACATATTAAGGATGAAGTCAATATTTTTTGCTGCATGCATTGAATGTTTAGGATTCTGGCAAAACAGATTCTCTGAGTTTGTTTTCCTTTGTTTGCCCCTAGCTTTTTCTGTTTTTTTTTTTTTATTTCAGACTAGTTTCTGTATGGCTAGCAGAAATAGTCTTTCCACAGCACGAAAATATTTCTGAATGGCGGAGCCACGGCTACTTCTTCACAGTTGATGTCCCATAAATTACGGACCTGATATGACAGAAGTAATATTTTGCAAATGTGGAATCCAGAATGCCTCTTTTATGGAAATACATTATGAAAGCTAGCTGCCACTAGTCATTCCCACTGTTGTCTCTGAAGATCAAGATTGTGAATGCCAAATAAAAGTCAGTCAACATATCTGAAAGAAAATGGACACAGACACGGGTTACCTATTGAAAAGAGGAGATGAATATTAAGGACTGAGATTCAGTTATGAATTCTGGTCAGCCCAGGGAACAGTTGCATTACTGTCTTCTTTCATTTGCTCTTAAGGTACAACATTTTGCCTTGACTTACTTTTGACTGCTACTGAAAAAAATAGTGTGTTTGAACAACACTCTCGGGTGACCAGCAACAGAACTAGAGGGCATGGACTCAAGCTTCATCAGGGAAAGTTTAGACTTGATGTTAGGAAAAAGTTCTTCACTGAAAGGGTGATTGGCCATTGGAATGCACTGCCCAGGGAGGTGGTGGAGTCGCTGACCCTGGAGGTGTTTAAGGGGAGATTGGATGAGGCACTGAGTGCCATGGTTTAGATGATGGTTGGTGTTAATGTTGGGTTGGTGTTAGTGTTGGGTTATAGGTTGGACTTGATGACCTCAGAGGTCCTTTCCAACCTTATGATACTGTGATACTGTAACAGTGAGGCTACATCTTGCTTCACTGATACAAACTGTTCTGCATAACTTATACATCTCAGCCATTCGTTCTCTTACTCGCAGGAATCAGTACATTGACTTCAACCTGGTTTACTTTAGCATCTTTAAAAAACTAAGGCGGACTAATGTCATTTCTTGGTAAGGCCTAAAATAATCCTTTTTTATATATATTTATTGTTTCAATAATATATAACATTGACTAATGTAAAGGAATAATTAAATTAACACCAATATAAGATACATATGAGAAGTAGAAGATACTTAAAATGTAGACTCTGTGGAAATGAAAACTCTCCAGCATGAAAATAAATTCACAAAAAGAAGGATGTGTAGCTAATAAAAGGCTTGGCATTAGAATTGATTTCCTAACTTCAGAATCTACTCCAATTGCCTAAATATAATTACTGATGAATCTGAGTTGGTAGCAGTTACTCCAATGACTAACAGGAGAATAGAGTTCACAAGTTGTTGAAGTTCATAAGTATTTCGAAATTATGACAGATTGCCTTGTCATAAGAAGATTTTGTAAAATCAGCTGTGTCCACAGAGGGTGGTGTGTATAATAGAAGTGCCAATGCAGTCATCACACTCAGCCTTTATTCATGACGCTCATAAAAACAAGAACAGATAAACAGATATGTTACTAGTTACGCCTTTGTTTATTAATATTTGCACAAAGTGCATAATAACTCTCCATGTAACTGAAAAACATTTATTTTTCTCACTCCTGCAAAATAAATAGGTAGAGGTCTTACTTTATCCATGGAAATCTATTAGAAAAGTTAATGTTATGTGATGTCATACATGACAACGCACTCCACCTCTCTGGGTGAAGTGATCCTTAAAATCAGGATACTTATGTTTACAATATTGCTTTCAGATACCTAAAAAGTAGCAGAAATCAACACAGCAGGACGAGTCCAGGACAGACTACAAACACTGAAGTTGACAAATTATGACAGATGACAAAGCCTTCAAACTCTATTCCATCCAGGAATACTGGCAAGTTAGTAAACTCTACTAGCTATGAAACACAGAAACATTTCAATCACCTCAAAATAGTTTTGGTGTACTCAACATAATTTTTTTCAAGGTCACTGTTTACTAAATCCACAAATATTTTAACTATGAGCAATGCAAGAAAAGTACTTTTCTTATTCATAAAAAAATAAATAATCTTTTGACTGTTAGTTATGATCACCAAACAGAACAACGGAGTTCTAGAAATATACGTAAAGTTGGGGAAAATACACTGCCCTCTTCAGGGTATGTGACTGTTTTGTCAGAAAAATACTCTTTCCAAGGTTGAAATAAATTTAATACTGCAGTACAGCCATAAAGGAAATATCAAGTTGGTTTATGGATGATATCAGAATCTCCATATACATTTTTCTCCCTTGCATTGTCATGTCCAAAACTTTCAAGTTTCCAGTTTATGGAAACACAAGTTTCTAACATGTAAGCAGTGTTTTTTAAGAAATGGACAAAAATAGTTTTTTATTTTTCCATCAATAAACTGTTTTTCTCCTTAGTCATGAAGCATCCACACTTATGCTTAGTAACTATCTGGCAGAAATCAGAGACATATGTGACTTCAGGAGCATATTTCCCACATGCATGAATGCATACTTTGGGATGTATGACGATTTCTCTGAAGCTGCATCACTTTTATTTTGAGGAATAAATCATCTGTATAGCTGATTTTGTTTACACAAACATATTTCAGATAACTAGATAAAGTAAAATTCTCAAAACTATATAAATAATCCTCTGAAATAAACCACACAAAGTCCATTAGGCTGAACACCCAGTCACATAGTCTTTCCTGCTGTTAGAAGACAGCCCATTTAAGACACTATAAACAGAAAACGATGCCTTTAAATGTTTAGGTTATGTCAAACAAAAAGGGATCAGGAAGGCCAAGACATGTCTGGCAAGGAATGCAATGAATAATGAGAAGGGCTTCTATGTCAGCCACAAAAGGAAGGTCAAAGAAAGTGATCTCCCATGATGAACATGACTAGAAAACTGATGGCAATGGAGGAGAAGTCTGATTTTTGCACCAGTCTTCACTGACAGCTTCTCTTCCCACACTTCTGGAGTGGATGGACTGCAAGACAGGGACTGGGGAAGCAAAATCCTTGCAACTGTAAGAGAAGATTAAGTTTGTTACCACCTGAGGAACCTGAACATATATAAGTCTATAGGATCTGATGAGATACATCCCAGAGTTCTGAGGGAATTGGCTAAGGTAGCTGCCAAACCACTCTTCACAATATCTGAAGAGTCACGGCAGCCAGGGGAAGTCCCTGGTGACTAGAAAAAGGGAAATATTGCATGCATTTGTGAAAAGGGTAGGAAGGATGACTCTGGGAACTACGAAACTGTTAGCCTTACCTCTGTGCCTGGGACGATCATGAAACAGACCCTTCTAGAAGCTATGCTAAGGCACGATGAGGACATGCAGGTGATTGAAGACAGCCAGCATGGCTTCACCAAGTACAAGTCATGCCTGACCCACCAAATAGCCTTCTATGATGGAGAAACTACATGAGTGGACAAGAGTAGAGCTATGGATGTCATCTATCTGGACTTCTGTCAGGCCTTTGACCCAGTCCCCCCCAACATCCTTTTCTTTAAATTGGAGAGATATGGATTTGATGGGTGTACTCTTCACTGCATCAGAAAGTAGCGGTCAACGGTTCAAAATCCAGATGATGTTCTGTGACAAGTGGTGTCCCTCAAGGGTCCATACAGGATCCAGTACTGTTTAATATCTTCATCATTGACATAGCAGGATCAAGTACACCCTCAGCAAGTAGATTGCTGAATTGGACACACCTGAGGGATAGGATACCATCCAGAGGGACCTAGACAAGCTGGAGAAGTGAGCACATGCAAACCTGATGAGGTTCAACAAGGCCAAGTGCAAGGTTGTGCAACTGGGTTGGGGCAACCCTGAGCATCAGTAGAGGCTGAGGGATGAAGGGATTGAGAGCAGCCCTGCAGAGAAGGACTTGGGCATACTGGTGGATGAAAATTTGAACATGAACCAGCAATGTGTGCTCGTAGTCTAGATAGCCAACCATATCCTGGGCTGCGTCAGAATAACCATGGACAGTGAGTCAAGGGAGGTGATTCTATCCCTCTTCTCCACTCTGGTGAGACCCTACCTAGATTGCTGCATCCAGGTCCGGAATCCTGAGTACAAGACCTGAACTCATGTACCTGAGTACATGGACCTGTTGACATGGATCCAGAGGAGGGTCACAAAAATGATTAGAGGAATGGAAAACCCTTCATATGAAGAAAGGCTGAGAGTTGTGAAGACCTCTGGGGAGGTCTTGTTGCAGCCTTCCAGTACCTAACAGGGGTTTATAAGAAAGGAGGGGACAGACATTTTATCAGGGCCTGTTGCAATAGGACAAAGGCTAGTGTTTTAAACTAAAGGACAGCTGACTTAGACAAGATAAAATATTAGCTAAAGATAGACATAAGGAAGAATTTTTTTACAGTGAGGGTGGTGAAACACTGGAACAGGTTGCCCAGGGAGGTGGTGGATGTCCCATCCCTGGAAGTATTCATGGTCATGTTGGAGGAGGCTCTGAGCAATCTGACCTAGTTAAACATATCCCTGCTTATTGAAAGAGGATTGGACAACATGACCTTTAAAGGTCCATTCCGACTCAAACCATTCTATGATTCTAGGATTCTAAAATAAAGTAGCCTGTCTGACAACTTCAGTACTAAGTAGGAAACCCTGTTTGACTGGCCTTGACAGGTTTTATCTGATAAACAACATGAGAGCTGAGATTCATAAGAACTGATTCACAAAGAGCTTGTGCAGTTTTTTTCTTTGTCTGTTTTGTGGGTGAGAAGCACAGAATATGTAAGCACTTAAATGTCTGCATGTAGCTGTGGAGAAACTGAGCCATCCAGGATCACTTCAGGAACTAACAATCTATTCCAACTAACTACTTTCAATAACGCTCTTTTTAAGTTAAAGCCCAGTATTATTAAATGGTCAATATTATGAATGTTAATATAATCAGTCATATTAAATTTTTCAAACATTATCTGCTGCTCTGGAAACTGAATAAATCCAAAACCAGTAAGTGTAACACCAGTGGAATAAGATACAGATGAGTACGCTGCAAGGAAACCATGTAATGCTGATGCCTCAGAAAGACCAAACTGGAGCTTCCAAAACTGTAACTAATATTTAACATCAATTATGTCCTCCCCTTGGCAAAAATGCAGGCCAAGAAAGGTTGGTTCATCATCCTGGCTGAACAAAGTGTGAAGATTTTGGCCACCATGAATACCTCCTCTAATCATTTAATTAAAAATAACAGTAATGAACACTGTTCCTCAGCCAGAAAACCGCTTTCTTTCAGTACCTACTGCATCAGACTTGTTTATTTCTTAATGATATCTTCAGATGAAATTATTTTTTTTTATTTGCATGTTTCATTTTATCTAATTTCCTGAAAATAATAGATTTGCTTTTAATTTTATAATTACTTGCTAATTCTGTTCGCTCATGTTAGTACAATATATTCAGAACTGATTTGTTTCATTTTCATCAGGTTACAATAGATTAAATAGGGATAAAGGTAATTTGAAATCTTTGGTTCTGCTAACAGGTTAAAACTTTTATCATTTAAAGGGTTACTTTTCATGCCAGTGAATGGAAGACCTGTAATTATATTCAAGTCATTTGACCTTAGTTATTTCACTTCCTTGACAAGAGGATCTCCTTAAAAAAATGTAATAATTGGAAATTTTTACAACTGAAATCTATTTGTGAAAATAAACTAGGTAATTCACATATGTATGACATAAATTATTTCCATTATGTTTAGTACATTGTGTGCTGTTCGTTCATAGTGAGCAACCTGTTCTGAAAATCAGACCACTGGGCTGCTCTCCAAGCATTTCTTGCGAAGTTTTAGGAACACCTAATGCAATTAAACATGTGGAAGATTTTGATCCTAGAAGAGAATTCATTATCTTATTTTATTACTACACATAATTACCTTGTCATATAGATTATAACAAGTCCACAATAAGCCTCACTCACATAATGTTCTTTTTTACTAGCATTTTGGTACATATTCATATCCTGTTCTGAAGTATTGACTTAAAGAATTTTTAGGAAGACAATCCATCAGATATTTGTATGAGTTGAAATTTTGATAGAGTTTGGATTCGGAAGTTATTGTTGTTCATTTGGATTCATGAAGCAACATAGAACCCTAAAACATGCTTCCTTTAGTTAAAATTCTTATTTTCATTACCCTGCTAAAGCTTTTTTGTAGATATATTGTAGAGAAGAGTTATTGACGGGTAAGTTTATAATCTAGGTAGACTTGATAGAAAGAATCTTTACTGAAGAGCTTTACTCAATTATACACATCCACTCTTCATCACCCTTCTGCATAAAACAATTTAAATCAACAGTCCTCTTGGTTAGAGAAATGATTACCTTCATTGCATTCTACAAATGCAAGAGGACTTGATACAAAGAGAACTACAGCCTACAGACTGATAGGAATGACAACTAAATGATGTGCCAAGCTGATTAAATAAATCCTTCTTCAAACAGAACCAGTTATAGAAAAAAAAAAAAAGGTGACAGATGTGTGTTTTCTGCTGGGATTTATACAACCATCTGGCCTTACAATTTGCGGATGGAAGTTTCATATTAAGTTCTCATACTGAGATTCTAAATCATGTGAAAGAGCTATGTTTGACTTTTTTCAAGGGTCTGTGGGATAGATGAAGTGCTCTCAGTACTTTCATTTGCTGACTAAGGTAGTTTGATTTTTTACGTAGTATGAGATCTATTACATTGTCACATATTCCGTTAATAAATTCATTCTATTAAAAGCTGCTGCATGAATAATGAAAATAGCATCTTCAAAACATTTGCAAGAAGTCAGAATTCCACAGCTCATAGCAAACTTTAATGAGACAATTAAGCCATAAAATTGTTTTCAGTCTTGTTTTTGAGTTTGGTAGCTATAATTAACTTTACGCCATAAGGCAATCTCTCAGACTTGGGTTTTTTTTACTATTTCAGAACAATTAGTTAACAATTACTATTGTAAACAGTGCAAGGACAAATATACCAGGACTAAGGACACTGAAAATCAAAGTTAGACAGAAACACAAAGGGATAGAGATAACACCAAGATAAACAGGCAAAAATAATGCATAGGTATATTAATAAAAGACAAGACATAACTCTTGGAAGCACTCTAAACTCAAATACTTAAAAAAAGTAATTATAGCAGAATAAATGTGTGCATACATGCAAATAGTGAGTGATATTATGGAAATCTCTGAGAAACTCAGAGTAAAATATTATTGACTGTATATAACACTTATTACAACTTGACAACAGGGATGAACATCAGGGATGGACAGAGGATCCAAGAAGGACACCTGGGGAGATTCTGATTGGATACAAAAGGAAAATTTTTCAAAATGAGAACAATCAGCCAATCTCCCCAGGGAAGTGGTGGATTTCCCCAACATCGGACAAGATTAACCTGGGCAGGATGCTAGCCCATCATCTCTAGACTGTGCTTTTGCCAAGAAAGTTTGGTCCAGATGATCCTGGAGGTCCCTTCCAACCAGGTATACTATGATTCTATGAAATCAGAAGCACAATTACCTATTTGAGTTTTCTGCACCCTCTGCCTGACCCTAGCTGTGACTGGCTGTTCAAAACAGTGACTCCCTTTTAATGGAAAGGGAAATTTACAGAGATATGGAAATCTTTGACAGTATCACAACTCTTCTGGCTGCAGAAGAGGACTGCAGGTGGTGATGACCAGTATAGTATTCATTTCTCTAATTCCAACCTTACTTCCAACCTAATAAGCCATGGAAGGCTCACAGCTTCTTTCATTCGCTACGGTTTGAGGAAGAACATGTGCTTCACAACAAAATCTTCTCCTCATATATTCCAGTGGCAAAATTTAAGGTACAAAATGCTAGATATTTCACTTTGACTTTCACTTTCTTCTTATGCATGAGTTTCAGAACTATTTCCTTCCTTCTTGTTCTTTCTGTAGAACACTATTTGGGGCACAGTTCCCTGTGAACCCTTTCAATCTATACTAAGCGTTTACTATGCCAATCAGTATGTTTACAGAGTAGTTTCGTATTTAGGGTAATGACTCAAAACCAGCTTGACTAATTTTCTTCTTACTTAGCAGAAAAACACAATTGGGAGTTATCCCACAAAAAAAATAATTACTAGCTAACTACACAGTATTAAAATATTGAGAATACAACCTAGGTCACATTGTTTCCAAATCTGTGGTCTTGAGGTAGGAGAAAAGTAATTTGCAGTTCTAAAGCATCTGCAGATATTATATTCTCTCTAAACTGCCACCAGAGGACAAATTACTTGTTCAATGTTTTACACACTATAATCATCACAGTTGCAAACAGCAATAATTATTAACTCCGGTAAGAGATAAGTAGTCTTCTTCAGTTAATGCCTAAAGAAATTCAACTAGGTGGATAGTTTGAAGCTGCCAAAAGGAAGTAAACACTGAAAGCAAGTTCAAATCAGAATATTTGCTTTAGTGAGAAACTTCCTCACTTTCTCTATTAGCAATTTTGGTTTTGTTTCTTTTTTCCTACAGCCTCTTTGTCTTTTATGATATTGCTGAAAGTAACATAAATGTTAAAGATGAGTCTTTTCAAAGGGGCACTTGACCAAAGAAACTTGACCAAGTATTTTGAAACTAAAATTACTTATTCAAGTATTAGTTCACCCTATTTTTCTGAGTATCCTGCCACAATATGTAATCTTAGTATGGGAAAATATACTAGATGACAATTCTAGCATTTTAGAAACAAAGTTAGTTTTGTATTGTAGTTCTTTGTAGCAATAGTATTGTAGTTCTTTGTAGCAGTTTTGCCGATTTTTTAGATTGATTTTTGAAGGGTTGCTGTAACTGACATATTCCTGAGGACAGTTTTCCAGTTTTCTTTTTAAGAGGACATCAGAATGGACTTACTGGATGTTGTCACCATTGTCACAGGGCACATGAAACAAAGACAGTAGGAGGTCATGATTAGTCCAGGATTTTAATACAAAAACCTATTTAGCAAGCAATACATACATAAACAAATAAAACAAATTAATTATAAATATTGCCTGAGTATTAAACATTGTGTTGAACACTGATAATGAAACAAAGTTAACACCAGATGGAGAATGTAAATATGGGAAAAATTGTTCATGGAATCGTAGAATGGTTTGGAAGACACCTTAAAGACCATCCAGTTCCAAACCCCTTACCATGAGCAGGGACATCTTCCACTAGATCAGGTTGCTCAAACCCTCATCCAGGAACGGGGCATCCACAACTTCTCCGGGCAACCTGTTCCAGTGCCTCATCATCCTCACAGAAAAAAATTTCTTCGCAGTATCTGATCCAAATCGCCCCTCTTTCAACATAAAACCATTACCCGTTGTTTTATCAGTGCAGTCCCTGACAAAAAGTCCCTCCTCAGCTTTTCTGTAGGCCCTCTTTAAGTACTGGAAGGCTGCTATAAAGTCTCCTTGGAGCCTTCTCCTCTCTAAGATAAACAAGCCCATTTTTTGTTTTCATGTTAAATATTTTTAATACTTTCACTTGCTCAATTTAGTTCTCAGATTTTATGATTTTACACTGTTGTTTTGCATATGATTTAGCCATACCTTATATTGAAACAAGTTTTAAAACTCCATGTATCACACCTTATATATACATTGACATAGATTAAAGTTCATTAACAGTTTTGGGTTTTAATGGTTAAAACTCAGCATGCAGAAATCTAGAATTAGCAATTTGCTAAAAGCACAGCTGCTTTCACTATGTGTATTACATAAGTTCTTCCTATTAGCATTTTGCTTTATATTTTCGAAACTAAGACTTTACTTGAGGAAGGAAGAGACCAAAAAATTTTCAGTTATTATTTATTTCTTATAAAGGGCTTTCAAAAGTAATTTCTTCACACATTCTTGGTGATAGCAGTGTGACAGCAACACATAGCATCTTTCAAGATCTTTCAGATTAAAAATTTTTTGTGATAGTGACAGTATATTCTCATTACAGATCACTGTGTTCAGATTTTATAAGATTAGCTCAAAATAGATAAATAATAGCAAAGTATGAGAGGTCATGAACCTTCTCTCTCCTCCCTCAGTATCCACTAAATTCTCCTTAACTTTAGGTTAAAATTATCTTTTTTATTTTCCTTTCTCCTTTATGTAATATTTTGTGGCATAGTCAGAAGGCATGAGAAGATGGAAGTATAAACCCATCATTTAAACTGGAATCTACTACTGAATCTTAGTATTTTTTTATAAGATATTGTTATTATACTCTGTTTCTCTCTGTTTCAGAAATTTTAAAGACTGAGTCTGATTAGATCAGCAGGAAAATGTCCAGTACTTGGACCATTAAGTAAGACACTAAAATAATCACTTATATTCAGCTATATTATTCCCTTCCAGCAGCCAGAACACTTGTCCTCGTCCCTATGATTGTTCTCAGTCCAATTTAATTAGTATCTGAAGTAAAAGAAATTATTCCTTCACACAGTCATAATGAATCTACCAGGATACTTGAAAAGAAAGTGGCTGATACTTTATTAATATTTTGGGCTTTTACCTTGAGGAATTTCTGAATTTGAAGAAGTAAAAGGAGAAATTTCACATTAGGAAGCAGCATGGAAACATGCAGAGGACCATAACTGCTGCTGATGGCCACTGTGTCTGGGAATAGCTGAGGAATTCTGGTTTTTATGTTTTAAAGAAGGAAAATCAGAAAATCCTAAATATAGTTAATGACCTGATTAAGGAATTCTGAAAAATTCTGCCATGTAGAAAAGAAGACAGAGAATTTCAAATATTATTCAAGACCTGGAGATTAAACTACAGAAAGCTAAGCTGTTTTGTTTACCGGTTTGTGGCAAGAGGTCATTTAAATATTCAGTATAGGTTTACTAAATATTTGATATTTTCCTTTTGAAGTCATGAGATGAAAAAGGTTCACAAATGTCACCAATTAAAGTCGAAATTTACTCTTATGTTAAGACTACCTCCCAGTGCTACACTGCCCTGTCCTGCTCTCCCTTTATGCTTAGGTTGGTACACGATTATAGAGTAAACCCCAATAATACTTATAATCCACACTTAGCTAACTCTGACAATTCAGACGGGCAATTGATGTGCAAGGTAGTCTACCTAAATACTTGTAAATTATGGAAGAAACTCAGAACTTGACTGGTATTTTTTAAAGTTTTCTAAATTTCTTGAATTTAAAATATTTTAAGGGTTACATTTTAATGTATAATAATGCTCTGTAAATATAAGACTACAGCACTGCTTTATGAATGAATACATTTTTCATGTCTTATGACATTTGGAAATTGTCTTGATGTTTTCATAGTATTATTATGAACGAATTCTAATATCCTCAGGGAGCAGCTATTAGAATATGAGATGCACATAGGAAAAATATTAGGGATGGAATAGGCACATTTCACATCCAGAACTAGGTTCCTCTTTAACAGCTAATATAATAATGAGGTTAACATATGCTTTAAAAACGCATAGTTTTAATGCGGAATATACTCATTTCATAATATTAAATGTATTGCTTGAGCAAGAGTAGTCAGTTGTCACCAAAACCAAGCAGCGTATCTTTCTTAAAAAAGGAGGAGGAAGGGAGGGAGAAAGAGCTAAGACCCTCTAATTTCTTTAACCGAATTTTCATGCACTCTTTAAAAGCATACTAAATTGCTGCACACAACTTACTTGTTGTTAGTGCCTGTGCCCTTCAAATTCTTCAGCTGAATGGGAAAAAGCCATATTATAAAGAAGCATTTTTTAACAAACAAAAATATTAAGGCACAATAAGTTTAGCTTACCTTCAGCAACTATGATTCATTTCATACAACACTGAGAACATTTCAGCTTGACCCTGTCCTCCCAAAGGCACTGTTCTGTACACTCCCTTAAGTCCTTCATCTTAATGAAAAGCTCTCAAAACTGCAATTTTAGTGTCATTATGAAACCGGTCTCTCATAGGTTTTGTAAACTTCTAGGCATGAAAATGTCCGTGCCAAAGCCCCACAGTCTTGTTGAGAGCATACTTGTAGGAGCGAAGTTATTTGCTGTTTGAAGGACTTCCACAGCTACAAACAGAAAACAAAATCAACATTAGACAGCCTGGCTCCTAAACAAAGGAACCTGTATTGTTTGTAGGACTTGAAAAATTTAGAATATCACACTTTGAAATTAAACCTTTTTGCTGATAAATGATTATACATAAAAAAACCGAGTCATGTTTTTCATGGTATAACTTTTTGTGAGATTAAGATCTACTCAATTAGAAAAAAACTGAGAACTAAAGAATGTAAGAAGCAATAGCAAAATAAACGTCAGCATCAGAAATCTTCAACATACAAGTAAACTCCATTTTACCTACTCATTGTAATGTTTTTCTATTTCTGCTCAAAAACCTGAGAAATTTATAAACAGCATATTTTTTCCTCCGTCAACCTTCTCCTCCCTTTTAGTGGAATGGTTTAACTTCTAAAACAAATTTCAGCTTTGGGTCTTCCGCGGTGTCTAGAGGGTGGATGATAGGTTTGCTTATTTGTTTTGACAGGAACAGGAAGTTTGTCTTGGTTTGTGTACTTATAAAAGTGTCAGCATTCCACAAATATTATCAGCAGTCTGTACAATGAGTGAATAAGCAGCTTAGCAGACTGATCTATCTCACCTGAAATTTCATGGAAAGTCTGCAGGCAACTGTACTTTTCTGGATATGAATCAAGCTTTAGTAAATCCACATTGCTAATCCACAGAAATATGTTTTGTACAAATATCCCAGCAAAGCAATTCTCACAAATGTACTCCTAGGAACAATTTGCATGACAGCCTTGTTAATCGACCATTTCAGAATTACATGGAACTTCATAAAATTATATTCCACCATTTTTCTATTAGACAAGTTTTCTGTACCAATGAAATGTTCTTCATTTTGTAGCAAGCTGAGTTCAAAACTTGATTTTATCTCTTTTTCCTGCTAGAGCAAGCTATTTTCAGATGGGTTTTTTTTCCGAGATAGAGGTCTTCAGATTTTAGTACAGCAAAACTCAACTATAAATTTGGATTGCATTTCAATGACTATTTTTTTATACAGTCAAAACACTTTTCTTTCATCACTAAAAAGAGACACTTCGAAGCTTATACTAAAACTGACATTAAGGAGAGATGGAGAATGAAACTGGATAGCCAAGGAGAGACTGGATAATCGAATACAACACCAGTGCATAAAATAATGCATATTAATTTGTTGTTAACTGAAAAATATTTTATTGTCTCTTGAAGAAATAAATTAATAACATTGCTCCTCTATTTAATTTATTCAATTTAAAAGAATTTGTAAGACTGATGATGGTTATGTGAGTATTTTGAAGGAGAAAAACCAAAAGAGATCAGCAAATTAAATAGAAAACCTAGAGGGTCACAGAAAGGAATAAAAGGGATTATTCAAAGCAAGAAAAAAATGTAAGTGGAACACTTAAATAAAGAAAGCAAATAAAATGTGTAAATGTCAGACAGATAAAAAAATAACAAAAGTTTAGGAATCTGAGGAAAGAGGGAAGAGAAAGTATTCACTGAGAATTAAACAAACATTTTTTTTCATGTTGCTTAACAAAAAAAAAATCCCAACAAAACTCATGGGAAGAAAAAAGGATTTTGTGTGACACATATTTTAGAGGAAGTTTTCATCAGTACAGTTGTAAAATAAAAGTTTCCTTCAACCAATGGAGAACAGGATTGATCAGCAGTTTCTGAAACTTAGCAGCAGCTGTTGGAAATGTAGGAATAATTCCCATCATAATATGTAATATTCATAACATATAACATTGTGCCTCTATAGACAGCATGTAAGTTACTTGCAACAATTGCAAAAATGTGCAAAAAGAGATACTATATTACCCAGGAATGTTAGAAAAGAAAATAAATACTGTAATAAATGTTTTGACACTCATTCTTCACACAAAATCTGAGACAGGGATGCTTGCCCTCCATAGTAAAAAGTAGACTGAAGATGTAAATAGTAAATATAGAAATACCTAAGCATGAACTTTAATGGAGAGTCAGATTTTATTTTACTATTAATGTACTACGTTTCTGGGACCAGACCATAGTGACAACTTAAAAAAAAAAAAAGCCTTTTTAAGCCAGTGCCAGCTCCCTTTTTATTCTGTCAGCAGAGAATCTTTCTTTACGTGTTTTATTATTCACGAAAACGCTTTGATTTGTTACACCACATTACTAGTAATTTTCACCATGCCAGGGGGACCATTATATACTTCAGGGGAAGGTTTAACATGCTCTAAAGGCAAGCGTAACCTCATAGTGCTGTACTTAGCTCTGTAACTTTACCTCAACTAACCTTTCACAGATTGCCTGTGATGGGAGAGTAATGGAGGGGCGAGGAGGGGGGTGGAATGCAGATCTCTACCTACAGAGCAGAGCTGGGTTTGCTGTTGTCATCTCTGAGACTGGAATTACAGCAACCTCATAGCCACAGACCTGTGAACAGTAGTCTGCAAAGCAGATTTAGCCAAGAAAGCTGAGAAAGCAACTAGAAAAATATTAAAGCCACCTTAGATCCTGCTTATAGATTTAAACTCTCAAAAAGCTTAAAAAACTCTCAACCATCAAGCTCAACACTGCTAGACCTATAAGGCTGGGTACCTCAGCTGAAGCTAACTTGAGCTGAAGTAATATCTTTGAGTAAATATCTTTGAGTAAATCCTAAAATTAGAAATATTCCTGCACTGTATGTAAAATAAATCCTGTTGATATCTTTACATAAGATTTAATTCAGTGGAGTAGAATTAATTCAGCAGAAAAAGAAATGCTTGTCACCCCCTTTTATTGACTGGCATGATTGCTCTTTTCATCCTCATTATGACCAGAAGTCAGTTTAAAAGATGTCATTTATTATTTGTTTAGAAAACATTGTTGTACTTCCCTACATATTTTTTAAAAAACAATCCCTGATTTCTTATTCTAAACACTCGTAAATAATATTTCATGCATTTGTTTGCTTGAGTTTCTGAATGGCTGAAGACACATTTAATTAAAGAACAAACTGAATTTTCAGTACCTTCAAGCTAAAATGCAGCAACAGTATGGGACCACTTTAGACTTTCATGCTAAAGTTACATAGACTATAATACTCATAATTTTCTGGGTTTTGGCAGAGAAACTAAGGAGAAGAATTTCACCCACAAAAACAAACTGAAGAAAAATAACCCTACAGGAATTGTGCAGACATTGTCAAGCCTTGTTCAGATTTTCCTGTGTTAGGAAAATTTCTAAGAGAGAAAAAGGCATGGTCTCTATTCTGCAAGAAGGAGACCTGGTTGATAAATATTTCTTTTGAGAATATTATTTGTGATTTCTTGTTCATGTTATAAAACCATGTATTATGGATCTTCTGTAAATTGACTCATCATGAGACCACACAAAGAACCAATATGGAAAATGACTGGGAAGTGACAAAAATATGTTTCTTGTCTTTGCTTGGTATCTGATACTGCAACTAAAAACAAACAAAAAAATACCTCACAACAACAACTGTAAAAACTTCAAATGTACCTGTCCCCTCAAAAAAGAAGAATCTGAACTGTTGCAACTCATTGTAGATTGCTAAAAGGGAAAAACAGGAGTTTTGACAATGGTATAAAAGTATCATTTTAGCAGTAAGCAGAATAAAACAAATTCTTACTGTGGAAAAAATTTCTTCATATCAAGTTAATTGCTCTGCCACACATCTGGATGGCATAAGGAATGGATGATTCAACACAGTTATTAATATCACTTACTTGTCTGTCCTGTGCTCCTGCAAAAACAGTTTCACAGTTCAAGCAATTTCTCACTTTTAAACAAAAAGTTTAAATTTTGTGTGACAAAAACAGCTCTTCTACTCCCTCTCAAAGAACAGCAAGTCTCAAAAAAACAAGGGAACCTCAAACCTCCTATTGACAGAGAATTAAGCTGTGGTGTGAAAATCCAGTAGAATACTCATAGGGATGGCGAAATCTTTTTAATCTTGTGAAATTAATTCAGATTTGGTTATTGATTATAAACAGTTGTCAGCATTATTGTTTAATGATTTTCCTGAAATAAATTCCCCTCCATCTTTCCAGAGAACATGTAGCAGTATTGCATACGGCACTAAAACCTCAATATAACATAATAAACAACAGTTTTCATATCAGCTAAGGGTATGAAGTTGAAGTTTCTGCACAATGAATATCCAGAATAAGTTTTTTATTAATTGTTTTTTTGAGAAAGCAGTGCATTTGCTATGGAGTAAATATAGACTAATAAGCTTTTCACCATAGCAGGTCTCTGTACGGCTGAAACTGATGAAATTGTCTTCAAGAAACACAGAAAATTACTTTTGAAGATGAGATATCCGGATTTACAGAAATGAAGCTGTTCTTAAATACTTTTACAATCCCTAAGAAATAAAAGAAGTAACAAGCACATGAAATCTGTCAAACAAGTGTTCTGCCTCCCGGTTGCTTTTGCTTTCTATGAACATCCAAGGACTATGGTCATGCATTACAATGTAGAAATTTAATGAAAAAAACTACCTTTTTTTGGAGTAGGTGATATACAGAATGAATGAAAAACATTTGTGAGCATTACAAAAAATGCGGGAATAGAGAAAATAAGAATGTCTAAAAACCTCAGTGGTCCTGTGATACCCCCAGCTCTCTGACATACAAAATAAATACAAGAATGGCTGTATAAGTCAACCTGAAGATCCATCTCACCAGAGTTTTTTTTCCAATTATGGGTAATAGATCTCGTCTGGAACAAAGGAAATGTAGAGGCTTAGTACTACAGAATATGATTCCCAAGATCTTCTAATTTGCAGCTCCAGGACTTTCTGACACAGAGATTTATATTCCATACACTGAGTTGGTTTCTCTACCACGGAGAGATAAAATTGCTGTGTGATGCCGGAAAAATTTTCAGCAGCCATTAATCCTTTTGCAAGAAGTCCTACAGCTTAACTGCAGCCTGGCCTATTTAGATAATACTTAGATAGGAGCCATTCCAAATTCAGTCATCTTTCAGAAACCACTCATTTTTCTGAAATTTTTCACAGTTATGTTCATTACCCTAAATAACTTCACATCTTCAAGAAATTTTGTCACCTTACTATTCAGTCCTTTACAGACCATTTACACGCTGAGATGCTTAAAACTTTCTTTGCCTCAGTCAGGCCGCTTATCTCCAGGGTACTCAGCTGCCCAAGTTGGAAGATGGGGATGGAAAGCAGGATAACACCCCCATAATCCAGAAGGAATTAGTCAACAACCTGCTACATCATCTGGACACTCACAAGTCTATGGGACCACGTAAGATCCATGCAAGACTTTTGAGGGAGCTGGTAGAGGAGATTGCCAAGCCACTCTCCATAATTTATCAAAAGTTGTGGTCGACAGGGGAGGTCCCAGATGACTGGAGTTTTGCCAATGTGATGACCATCTACAAGAAGGGCTAGAAAGAGGATCCGGGGAACTACAGGTCTGTCAGCCTGACATAAATACCAGGAAAGATTGTGGAGTGGTTCATCTTGAATATGCTCACCAAGCAAGTGTAGCTCTGCCAGAGGATCAGGTTCGACCAGCACGAGTTTGTGAAAGGAAGGTCTTGCTTAACCAACTTGATCTCCTTCTAGGACCAGGTGACCTGCCTAGTGCATGAGGGAAAGGCTGTGGCTGTTATCCGCCTGGATTTCAGTAAAGATTTTGACATTGTCTCCCACAGTATTCTTCTGGAGAAACCGGAGGCCCATGGCCTAGACAGTTGCACTGTTCACTGAGTAGAAAATTGGTTTAATGGCTGAACCCAGAGAGTTGTGGTGAATAGAGATAAACCCAGTTGGTGTCCAGTCACAAGTTGTGTTCCCCAGGGCTCCGTATTAGGGACAGTCTTCTTTATTATATTTATCAATGATCTGGATGAGAGTATTGAGTGTTCCCTCAGTAAGTTTGCAGATGACACCAAATTGGGCAGAACTGTTGATCTACTTGAGGGCAGGAAGGCTCTATAGAGGGACCTGGACAGGCTGAATCAATGGGCTAAGGCCAACAGTGTGAGATTCAATAGGCCCAAGTTCTGGGTTTTGCACTTTGGTTGCAATAATCCCATGCAACGCTACAGGCTTGGGGAAGCGTGGCTGGAAAGACACCTGGAAAAAAACCACCTGGGATGCTGGTCGACAGCCAGATGAACATGAGCCAGCAGTGTGCTCAGGTGGCCAAGAAAATATTCTTATTCTCTGCTTTTTCTTTTTTTTTTTTTTTTTTTTTAAATCATGTCCCTTTCTTTCCTGTTTAACTTATTTACCTGAAACTTTGAAGAGGAAACCTTGTTTAATATTTTCTGACATCAAAGCAGCCTATACTGAATTATCATACATACATCTTACAAACTTCAAAATACCTTTGTCACACATGTCTATATCACAGAAAGTCATTATTAAGCTATATGAAATTAATTAGTTCAGGAGCAAAGCATATGTAGTGATTGAGCCTAGACAGTTTCTTTTAAGATAAAAATAGTTTATAGGGTGAAGTGAAATGAAAACCTTTTTACACGTTACTATTATTTGTGAGTAACTACACTAAGATTTAATCTTCTAAAGGACTCAATTTTCTGACAAAAAACAAATAATTTTGTACCAAATGAATCAGCTGATTCAGTTCTTGATTATTCTGATCATTTTATATTTTCTATATTGACACCAGAATTCTAATCAGTAAAGTATAATGAAAACTTAAATTGAAGTATTGAGCATCATAAGCAAGCAAATTCTTAACAATCCTAAATTGTTTCATATGAACACTTTAAAATCTTTCATATTTGTGAAATATGGATCAAGTTAGGAGAAAGTCTATGCCTATACCTTCTTTTCCAGGCACTATAATTTCAGTATCAACATTACTGAGGTGAAAAGTCTGCTTAGTTCAAGTACACAGGCATTAATCACATGGCTTTTTAAGAAGTGATTAAAAAGAGGTTTTGAAATTTAACCTGTCTTTAGCAGACTTTCAGATCTAGAAATAATTCTACTCATAATAGAACAGTTTAAAGACAAGTCTTAGTAAAATATTAATTAATATAATAGTAGAACAGCTTATCAACTGGCAACGATATATTCATTTCAGTGGTGGAAAAAAACTGTCATGTCTTAACAACACAATTACCAAATAAAGCATGTAAATGCTCACAGGATTAATATTTTTCCTGAATTAAGTTATATTTTCCCTAGTATTTATTTTTTATGATGTATGTTTACAGGAGAGGGGCACATAAGGTATAAGATTGCCATATACTTTAAACACATTCATATCTTCCCATTTGTGGTACTAAGATCTCCCTTAGAGTTTACAAAGGAACTTGTTGCTTTTCATAACTTGAATATCAGTCCGCAAATAAAACCAGACAAAACCAAAATACATGTTACTAAATTCTTTCTATTTTTTCATAAATAACATTTCAGAGTAAAATTCAATGTCAAAAAAGTCCAAATTCAGTGCTAAACAAAACATCACTTGCAAAGGTTTCTCAAAAATCTGAAGGGATGTGGGGAAAGAGAAGGACTAGACTGACTTCATCAACAGACAAAGCAAAGCAATATTTGTGTCATTCATCGCCATTCTCACTGATATGCTAATCCCTATGCTTTATGTGCATACTGTAATTGCAATAATGATTGCTTACCTGTACATGATGACTGTCTACGTGCTTCCTAAGTAATATTTGTGTTCTCTCTAACTTCTAAAAAAGTGGAAAATACTGTCAATTGCATTGTGACCAATAAATACAAGCAAGGATGCAGAATTAAAGAAAAAGAATAAAGCTTTCTTTACGATGCCATCTCTCAGCACACCCAGCCACACTTGTCTAAAAACCGATTACCTTTGCTATGGATGAAATTGAAATTTCCAGTGCAGATCATGAGCTAATGTAAGTTTTGACAGTAATGTTGACTTCAAAAGGTATGACAGAAAAATTTACCGTGGCCTAGTGAAGGTATTGGAGTGAACAACTGACCAAGCCACGCTGAAATAAGAAAGAGGAAACTGATAGAAATAACTCATTTTGTGGATGTGTTTTTCCAGTCAAATTTCCACCACAATATCTAGTATATTATTCATCAGCTGAGCCCTGCCTCCTCAAAATCACATAATGGATCACAGTAAATTTGGAGGAATAATTGAGAGCTGACAGTGGTATTCCGCTTTTTCAGACTCTTGAAGCTGACAGAACAAAAATTAGGCTCTCATAAAACAACTTGTTGTAAATTACACAAGACAGGGAATATCTGCAACTATTGAAGCAAAGAAAACTTTGAGTTATCTTCTCTAGATTTTATTTGGATGCTCTTAATGCATTTGTTATATAGGATGGTTGATTGCCTCATGATCCTAAAGAAATTTTATTTCAATTTTCAAGTCAAATTTGTCCTTTAAACATATAACCTCTAACTTCTTGGTCTGCCACTGTTTGAAATCTGATAATTTCCATTCTTCCAAAATTACCGTAGTTTAAAATATTCATATCCCATGATAATTATTCCATTTCAGAGATTTCTGACCGTCCCTCGTAGTCTAAGAATAAATTAGGATAAAATTTATACCCATGCATTAAATGGAGTAAAACTTTTAATCATCTAGTAAAATGTATCCTACTTGGTTAAAATATGAAAATTACTATAATCCTGAATAAGTAAGCCCTAAGTTCTTCTGAATATATATTCTATACAACAACAGTACTGTAAATGTTTGATGATAGCTGTGAAGCCCCTTTATGGATTTGCGGTATCAGTAGTGGTAAAAATGATCATGGGCTATCATGGCAAACATGACTTGGTAGAATTATAAGAAGAGAAAATCGGAAAAATATGTATTTATGTATAAAGACTATCTCAAATATCTCTGATGTAGTCACAAGTTTACTTATACCAAAGGTCAGGACCAATTTATCTACCACTAACAGATATGAAAACCAAATATACAGAATACAGAAACTATCATAAACTGGAAAAATATGAACTCAAATCAGCTAGTTGGCCTTACTCTGGACTGTGTACTGGACTAGATGACCCCCAGAGGTTCCTTCCCATCTAAAGTATCATAGATTTCCACGAAAAAGGGGCCATTTTCCAAACTAGTCAGCATGACACATACTTACCAGCCTGAGGAAGCCAATGGTCAAGATATGCCCCTTTCCTGAATGTCACGCTCCCACCTTACATTGAAACATATGGTCCTCAGTCAGACGCTTTGCACTGTTTTTCCTGATGTTTGGGTATGGAGCATAGAAGAGAAAACCAGTAATCAAGAGAAAGCAAGCATTTACCTCTGCAATAGATAGAAACTATTTTTAGAAAAAGGCACAGGTCTGGAATAAGTCCTAATTTATACATTTTTTTTGTGTGCTTGAGGATTTCCTGTATTTAAGCTTCTCTCAAAAAGTTTATTTAATGCATTGTAAGGTTTGCTTCTTCCTCTTCCACAATATTTTATTTTGAGAAATAACAGGTCAGTTTAGCCACATTATTAAGGAAAAACTTAGCATAGATCTTATGGAGTTTTTGATTACACTTTTTAATGTCAGGTTCAAAATGGCTTGCATTCATAATTACCTTTTGATGTGTAAAAAGATCCAGTCCAATAAAGAAAATTTGAAAAGCCATTCAATCCAGTGAATTGTTAAATCACCACATACCATGAAGGAGAACAATAAAAGAATAAAGATGTAGGATCACATAACCAAAATATTTGCACTTTTTAGATGTCTTAATTTAGCTGTTAGTGTGCAACTAAATGATATGCAACTGTTTCATCACCTCCCACCATCCAGGGAGGAGAATGGGAAAAGAAATGGAAAATTTGTAGGTTGAGATAAAACCAGTTTTAATAAAACAATAAAGGAAGAGCAAATAGCAATAACAGTAATAAAAAGAACAACAAGAAAAATAATAATTGTAATAACATACAAAATGATAGTCAGCTTGTTCCAAGTAGTGATTGCAGGATGCGCATTCCAAACAGAGAATGCCAAAGAGTGGACACAGTGAGCACAGGAGTTCCAGTCAGTGCAGAGATCACAGTCAATGTAGATATCACATGACATGGAACACAAAACAAAGGACACTGGAAACTGAACACCAAGAGCAAGAACACAGAGAGCAAGGGGCCATCCTCGCCAAACTTCCCACTTAAAAGCAGAACATGACTTTCACAGTATGGAATACTTCCTTTGGCCACTTTGGATCAGGCATCCTAGCTCTGCTCCTCCCAGCTTTATAAATTTCATAAAATTTGGGAAACTGAAATAAGTCCTTGATTTCCTAGCAACAACCAAAACTTCAGTGCATTTTTTAGCATTCTTTCATACTAAAATCTAGAAAAACAGCAGCTGCTGGGAAGAAAATTAACTCCATCCAAGCTGAGGTAAAATGTTGCCTAGCAACAACTGAAACAACATTGGTGATCAACATTATTTTCCCAGTAAATCCAAAATGCAGTGATCACTCAGACGGAAATTAACTCTATCCCAGCCCAAACCAGGTCATTCTGGTTTTCCATCCACTTGATGTGTTGAAGACAAAGACTGTCATTAACACAGAGAAAGCATGAAATGAACAGGGCATTGACCATTTGCACAGTCAGCCAGGTAAAGTCTGTGTAGAGTGTCCAAAATTCTTGAGGCCCAGTGATCTCCTTATTAAAATAACCTGTTCTACGGTCATCCTGAAAATGTGCTGGCAATTTAAATTAATTTAAATAATTAATGGAAGTAATTAGAATCTGCATTATAAAAAGGTGATCAGATTCTATTATAAATGCAGGTCATGTTTCAGAATTGCTTGGAGATTTCAAGCAATCCTACCACGAACAATGTAATAAAGTTAGTTAATTTTCAAAAACATGTCTGAGAAATTAAATACAAAATCATTTATTAAGCAAATAATTCTGACTATATAATCATTCGGTGATTAGTTCCACTAAATAGACTTGGAAATTTACAAGATTCAAAAAACTAATGATCAATGTATTGGGTTTCTTGTTAATTAGATATTGTTTCGGAAAGTAACCCACCACCGTAGGAGTAGTTTTCTAATTTAAACTAAAATTGTCAAGCCATTTACCATAACACGTAACTGTTATTTAGCCAGGCCAAATTCTGAGGTACTGAACCCCTGCAATTCCCAGAGCTTTCAATGGCAGATTGTTGCCCATTTTGCAATTCACTATATAGGTGCAAACAGGTTATATATTCTTGTGTTCAACAATAGAAAATAATGCCACAGCATTACGAGGCTGATATGATCTTATTTTGTAAACACTTATTTAGAAGTATTAACTTTAAAAAAAAAAGAAAAGTACTAGTGTTGTAATCAAAATTAAATATTACTCCTAAATATTAGTGACAATTTTTTTAATAACAAAAAATATTTGCAATTTACCTTAATAATATGGTAAATCTTAATAAACAGCAGAGGATCACAGCTTAAAATAAATCACAGTTCGAGGTAAATTACGACTGAAAGTAAAAAAAGAAGCGGTAAACTATAAATGCAGAATAAAGGGGTGTGTGCAGCACAACTTAAAGACTAATGATTTTTTTTATATGAATATAACTTTGTTCTTCTGTACAAAAAAACTTGCTTCCTTTCATCTTTGATGTTTTGTGATATGAGGGAACAAAAGAGACAATTTGAATGGATAAGCAAAGTCCTTCTACAAAGAAATTCAGTTCAAGAGTTCCAGGCACTGTGATATTTACACAGAAAATGGGTAATTGTTGCTGAATACCCTCGTGAGACTCTTTGAAGCTCAGAGTAATGATTGTTCTTAAAATACAGATTTTCATGCCTCATGACCAGTGAAATTCTTTTAAAAGAATCATTTTAACCTGAATTTCCTGGTATTGGTTTTCAGGAACAGTATGGAAATCTTGTACAGCATTTTAAACCCAGGGTATTAATGTACCTACTCACCCTATTTTCACGTTGATACTTTCTCTGTATGTGTAATAGGCACTATCTAGTAATCACTGAATTGACTTAGGAATCTGTAGTAAAATATTTGCAAAGCTAATGGCTGCATTGGATTTATGTATTTTAATTGCATGTTTCATATGAATGTGAACAGAAAGGGAACACTTACTACACAAACATTCAGATAGCCTGTAAAGACTGTTACTCCCTGGAAACTAATAACTATTTATAATTCTTCCCCCATAAGAGCTATCTTATAAAAGAATTACTGTTAATTATGGTGTCACAGACAAAAGACACTAATTTTGTGCCAGAGCAGTTCTGTAATGGCAATATATCATCAAGTGTAATGAGATTTTTCTCTGAAGTCCTAAGCAGCAATACTTTCAGAGGATGTTATGGCTGTGGGTGTTTTAGAGAATTAATCTGAACTACATAAAATATTTGCAAAATCTTATACTGACTATTAAAAGGGAAAAGCAGAGACTAAATGCAAATGAATTTATCATTGGCATCTTACTCCTGTTTTCTCTTGTCTCTTGCTAGCTAATATCTCTGGGAAACCATACTTTAACTAGGAAAATACTAGAACTTGAAATAAGCTCTAAATTAGGGACAGTTTGGCAGTTATAACCTGGTGACTACTTGCCTTTTTTTCCACACCTTTATCAGTTTAAAATCTCAGAAGTACAACCTAACTCTGAAAACAATTACGGCATCACTTGGAATAAACATTTCCACTGGCAAATGCTGTAAAGAATTGGCATGATTTTTATATATGTAGCATAAATAAAGATTTATAATCTGATCAAAATCATCCACTGCTAAATACTCCTTGTCATTCTTTGTAAAGATGCATAAAGCAAATGAATTCTTATTTACAATATTAATTATTCAGTGTCATAAAAAAAAAGTGTGTCTGGCTCACACACTGATATGCACATTTAAATGTGAATTCCTTTCCTTTTTTGATTCTTCACTTCTAAGTCAATCTATGTTGGGGATATTTTACTTTTTTCTTCAGTTACTGAAGCAATATGGAGAGTTATCATAAACACAGAAATGAAGCAGCTGCTAAAATGACAAAAAATGTGCATAATATTCTAAAAAAATCAATCTGCTTTAGAAGGAAATAAAAGCTGCTTTTTTGCACACCAGTTGGTTGATTAATGATACATCTAAAGAAAATTAAAAAACACAATACATAACCAGTAACGAGGAAACCATGAAGTGAGTTGAAGGACAAGCAGATGGTGAATTCTATCATAGTTTTTTAAATCTAAGAAGCTCTAATTCAGATTCTAATGATGCCAGTGTTATATATTATAGTTACCTTAAATTGAGGTAAAGGAGCTCAAAATGTAGGTGCAAGTTATTAGGGTGGAAATATAAGGTTAAGACAACTTGAGATGAGGAAAAATAATTTTTTTGTGTGTGAAAAAAACTTTAAATGACATAATATTGCATGGGGGGGCAGAGATGGTTAAAATCTAAGCTGGTATCTGCTAACAACTATCCAGCCAGAAGTTTTTATAGCTGCTGGAGATGATGAATGAACATGCAAAGAATAAGAAAATGTTCAGTTTCAGATCTGGGCTTTGTTTTATGAAATGTTAAATAGCACAATAGCATATGCAACAAAAATCTAAACAGAATATTAGATACGCTTTTGGTTCTTGTCCTGAACAGGCCTATGGAATGAATTTAAGTGTGGTTTCATGACACTGTACTCCACCTCATCTACATAACAGAATGCTGTCCTGTACATTCTTCTGATCCAGCTCACAGATTGATTAAACTTGCTAACTCTGTCACCAGAATATTTTTGCTTGTTACGTGGAGATCACGAACGAAAATACTAAGCATGACTATATAAGCATACTCCTATTACCTTAAAATACTTTTACACAGACTCTATAAAAGTTTGTTTCAAAAGATGCAAAACACAGAGATATGAAATACCATTTGTCTTCCACATGTGCCTTTAGTTGGTTTCAAGACAAGTCAGAAAGCTCACTTTATCTTATATATACTTTATATGTTATCATTATGGTGCCAAGTTTCAGCAGTTAATTATGCAATTAATGCATTAAAGCATTAAAATAATGAACAAAAAGTTCACAGTGAGAAAGCAGTACTTAAATAAACTCACAAGAAATATATTAAATAAATTCCCATTTGTGAAGATGCTCACAAAACCCATCCTTGGAAAAATAGTTAGGTGGTACCCATGTAGGGAATGGGTGAGTGTCAGTGTAATAGTGAATACCAATTAAACACCCAAACCAGTCTAGAGGGCATGCACTAATGTTGTTAATGCTGGAGATGAAGATAACCAACAGCTGGATTAAGCAGTAATTAGGAGAAGTTGTTTTTAAAACAAAGGAGTCAACCTGAAAAGAAGCATAAAGGAAGCACCAGTATTTGCAATGAAGGAGGAAACAGCACAAGCCAAAGCTTGGTTTGATACAGTTAGGGAACTGCAGGTAACTCCACATGCGCGTGTGAAACTGCAGCACCGCATCTCCAACGAGAGTGGTGGACAAACAGGGGAACCCACCACTCCTGCAAAGGGGGTGGATGGGTACTCACAACACGCACTGCTGGAGGGGTGAGGTTGATGCATTTATACATCTTGGATCGACATGTATGAATAAAACCTTTGGGAATTACATATAAAAGGGTGCCTAGAAACCCCTAGTATTTTTAAAGTATTTTGTAAGAATCTAGTTTTGCAGCTTAACCAAATTTAAAAACATGACTTCCCTAATCTTTTAAGTACTTAGGGAGACTGTGATCTCTGATATGCACAATCATTCAGATATTCTTTAGGAAATATTATATTTCCAAGAGGGATTGAGAGGGCAAGATGGAGGCTAATACTCAGCATGCTTCTGAAAGTGTGAATAGGCCACACAAAACCCCCAAAATATTTCTGTACTACAATCCTTCATACTTGAGCTCTTTCCCCCTCACCTGGAAACAGCATCCTCGTTTTGTCCTTCCAACCCTACTAGCTTCCAGTTCCCACCTTACAAATGGCTTTCTTGCTACATCCAACAGTCTGCTGATGCCTACTGTCATTTTCCAGTTACCCCTTCTATTACCATGGCACAGAGAACCACTTTGGGATCACAGAGGTATAGTGGGATAGCTCACAGAGCTAGAGAGCTGCAGTGGGCCTGAAAAGATCAGACACTCTGTCGGATTTCATGCTTACAAATCAGGAAGCAGTATTCAAGGGTGTGAGGGTTTGGAGCAACCTCGGCCTCACTTCATGAAAGGTTGGCATTCAGGGTCCTGAGAGGAGAGAACAAGACAAACAGCAGAATCAGAGCCTTAAACTTCTGAAGAGCAGATTTTGGCCTGCTCAGGATTCTGCTTGGAAGAGTCCCATGGGATGTGTAGGGAAGAGTAGTTCAGGACAGTTCGTTCTTTAAGGCACCAGTGAGGAAATCCGTAGTAATGAAATGGAAGAGAAGGAGACTAGGGAATATTTAAATAATCCAAACACATACAAGTCCACAGGATGCACCCACAGGTGCTGAGGCTTCTTCCTGATGTTTTTGCAAGGTCACACTATTTTATCTTTGAAAGCTCATGATCGGAAGATGTTCCTGAGGACAAGAAAAGAATCCAGTATCACTCCTATATTCAAGAAGAACAAGAAGGAATACCAAGGGAACAACAGATTATTCAGCCTCATCTTGACCCCTGGGGAGGGATGGAGCAAATAACCCTGGAAACTGTTTCTAGACATATTCACAAGAAGGTGATTAGGAATATTCAACATTGAAAATGGAAATATTGCACCTGACCAACCTGACAGCCTTCTGCAATTAAATCACTAGTTTAGCAGGTGAGGGTAGAGAAACTGTTGACGTGTATCTTGACTTTAACAAGGCTTTCAGTACTATCTATCATAACATCCTCATTGACAAACTAAATGGTCATTGACGTGGACTCAATACTAGCTGAACTGCTGGCCTCAAAGTGTTATGGTCAAAGGCAGGAAGTGCAGCTGGGGGTCAGTCACTGGTTATGCACTCTGCAAGTCAAAACTGGCTTCAATACACTTTAACCTCTTCATTAGTGACCAGGATTATAGGACAGACTCAGCAAGTTTGCAGATAATACAAGACTGGGAGGAGTGCTTGATAGACCAGATAGCCAAGCCGCCATCCAGAGACACCTAGGTTGGCTGTAGAAATGAGCCAGCGAGAACTTCAAGAAGTTCAACAAAGGTAATCACAAAATCCTACATCAAGGAAGGAACAACCACATTTTGCCTTCATTTAGCCTGGTGGGCACTGAACCTATAAATTTTATGGGGAGGTCCTGGGTCTGACTACTCCTGGACTGCCCACATTGGTTCGTGACACTGTGTTTAGTGCTTTTCAAAGGCAGTGATAAGGACACAGTCACAATACTTGCCTGAGTCCAAATAATGAATTGTTGCTGTAGTCGGATGATACGAAGAAGTTACACTGCTCATTTATACCTAGAGGTGATGCCTGTTTGCCTTCCAAAAAAGTGAATTAGAACTGTATAAATAATCGTGTTTACTGTTAACAGTGGCACTAAGTCACCAAGAAGATAACACTGCTAAAAATAGTAGTATTAGTACTAGAGACAAGACTTGTAATGTGACAATCAATACATTAGTTCCTGAAAATGGTGAATCAATTTGCTCTCCACAGAAATACTGATCAAGAAAGGGGATATAAGCAAAGCATTTTATCACTTGACAAATGACAGTCTTAAGCAAGGTAGAGATTTGCTTTTGCACTGTCCAGCATGATCCAAAATTTTGTGGAGCTCTCCTTTACCAGGCAGAAAAGGCTAATTTGTCCCCAAATGCGATTGGAAGAGAGATACCACCCAATAGTAAGTGATAGACAAAGTTCCTTCAGCAAGTTGCAGAACTGAAAGAAAACAGCTTAAGAGCCAGTGAATTCTCTACACTTTGATAGAGACGTGTAGATGAACGGTTGAAATAGAGTGCAAGAGAGGAAGTGAGATAAATAGCAGTCTAAGACAAGACCCTGAAGCTTATGTTTCACCCATCATCCTGTTTTACCTACTTGTTCTCACAATAGGTTTTTTAAAGTAATACTCCATTTCTCTCCATTTGTCAAATCATAGTTGTGTAATCTTAGTTTCAGTTGACTTTGCTTAGCAACAAAACTATTAGGAAACTAGATTTACTTATTTAAAATAAATGCCTCGATGATATGACAAGTTAGTATGGGTCACTATCAATGACACATGAGAAGGTAAAATATTTATACATATTGTTATAATGCAATCAATTCTAATGATTAAATTATGCTTTTTATTTGTTCACATGTTTTCAAATATTACTTGAGGTGGAGTTCAACCCTCAGATATATTGCTACAGTGAATGAATTGCAAAACAACACAGGAAAGTCCATGTGTTTCATTGTGCAGTAACAAATGCAGTGTGATAGCTTTGGCTTAGCTTTGAGTCATTGGACTCCCAACGCCACATCCTGATTATGCATAACATGATAGATCAAAGAAAGTCCAGGAAGTGACAATGAACCTAGATTCACTGTGACTTTCCACCAGCAGTAAGGATGAAAAATGTAAATTGATTTAGTGAAGGAAAAAGAAGGAAAGCAAATTAGAAAAGAGTTTTGCTTGCTGCTTTTGTAGACTACATGATCATCCCACTAAGTTCCACCCTTGGATGAGATTATTTAATTTATCTGTGGTAAGTCTTGTAAAACAAGTGTAACTGCACCCTTTTTCTCACAATTTTATTCATTATCTTTGTGTTCTTTCAAGTAGGCTCATCTCTTATGTGCTTAGTTTATTAAAGCCAAATGAAATTGGATCATGACCTTAATATAAAAATAAATAAATAAACATATCTTAAATCATCATTAAAGATTAAACTTCATATTTATATTTTGAAATTTCAAAATATAATATGATTAATTCATATATGTATAATCAGATCAATAAAAAATCATTCGCAGTCAGGACTGGCTCACATCAGGGGCCTCATTTGATATAAAGTCTGGTCAGACCCTCTTGGGTTTTGAGTCGTCAAGGATTCAGCCTCAAAAACGTTCAGCCTCCTGCTATCTTTCACATCCAGTGAATGGTTGAAGAGATAATACAATTCATGAAAACATTTTCTTTCATAAAAACTCACACAAATTCTCTCTTTTTACAGTAAAAAAGTATTTTTTTTCTCTGAGATCAGAGACTTATGCATAGTATCAACCTCTATCAAATAAATGTACTATACTTTCAGTGAGCAGTTGTGTACCATTTAATGAGAATGGCCTTGCATTTGAATGAGAAATTTGGTTATCAGTACAGCGAAAGTGAATACACTGAAGTGCAGTGCTCGGGAAGCAACTGGACATAGTCTTCTGAAATAGTGCATATTATGGTGCCTGTACCTGCCCAACCTGCTCCTTAGGCTATCCTTACCAGTCACTGTCAGAAAGCAGACTCAGCTGGATGGGTTCAGACCAGCTGAATGTGGGTAGCCTAATATTCCCTGCCAGTGAGGTCAATGAAGAACCACACTTATTTTCCTGTTTTATTTATATCCTATAATATACATTTAAGGTTAAGACAGGGGTCATCTGTCCTCAGTCCTAACTGAGGATAAACAAGAGGACAAACAAGAACAACAGCTTCGCGATGTGTCTGCACTGGGCTTGATTCCCAGATTAGGCATTTGTTCCCCTTGTTTAAAGAAGCGTCGAATGTATGGTACAAGAGTACTTTGGCCCCTTGTGGTATCCACTAAGAATACAACTGGAGAGCACCAGAATTCCCTAAAAAAAAAGAACAAGACACACAGGTGGCATTGTGGTACACCTCTATATTACCATTCACTCACAGGTGTGGCTAAAAATCCATATGTCTTGCTGTTAATATCACGACTTGTATTATTTCATGCTCATTACACTCAGTTTGAGATTATAAACAAGAAAATTTGTTTACTTGTTAAGAGTTCTGTTTATGTTTTTCTAACTCAAGGCAAAATAACTGTTTCTTTGTTGGCTGAGTGTGTCAGTAAATGAAAAAGATACCCTTATAAGCATCCCAGCTAAGCAATATTTTCTGTGAAGCTAAATTAGAATATGCTTGTGGTACAATAAGATTTCAACAGGTTTTTAACAGTTTGATTTTTGTACTTACTCTGCCAGTTTGCAGAAGGGTGATATCGGGCACATAACCATTAGAGAATACAAATTTGTTTGGGGCTTTTTCAGAAATGACACTTCTATTAGGAAAATGGCCTAATTGTGATACAGCAGCATAAATTCTCTGGGTGAGCCACATGGAACAGCCTACATTTTCTTTTCAGTGAAAATATATTTATCTTTTTTTAAAAAAGGGCTCTCTAACTGAATTATGTTTCAAAAATATGTTTGGAAAGTAACGGTCATATAACTTGCAATAGCATCATTACTGAAAGTGCACATTGAAAAACATACTTTATAAGAATTTAATCGCAAGACTAAGTACAAGGCTTATTTTACACATTTTGCATTATAGGCATATTCATTTTTTCCTTGAATGTAAGATATGAATACGTAATCACAATAAGCAATTTTCATCAGTTATTTTTAACAACCTGTTTATATATTCATATATTTTAAAAGACATTGTTAAATGAGAAATGTCAGCTAATCAAAATCTTTGGATATCTGGGGTAGATTAGCAATAAATATTCTTGAGAAGAATATTGGATGTACTGCCTGGAGGGAGAATATAATCTCTTTATTCTCTTTTTCAGTAAAAGTAATTTGGTCCTTTCTGAAATGACTGAAAATTTATTTTTATAATGTAGGTGTTACCAATCGACCCCTTGTGTTGATTTGAGGAATATATGTGGACTGCATGCCCCCAGAGGATAGAATTTTGCTCCTCAGTGCTGCAAGTATAGGTTTACAGTGTGTTTATACTAGTGCAGAAAATATCAGCTGATCTCTTTTAAACTACGTAAAAATATGAACTCACAACTGTATCAACACTGTAATATTTATATCACTCTAGATTGACTGATTGAATAAGCACATTAAAAGCAAGGAAGAGAGAATGTAGCAACTTCAGTATCACATATAAAAGCATGAGGTCTGTAGGGGAAACTCCCAAGTAACAGAGCATGGATTTATTTGTAACAAACACAAGCAGTCAGCCAAAATGCTGTTGTTATCTCCTTTGTATTCAGATATCAGGAAGCATTATCCCAGGCAACCAGCAACAGAACAAGAGGGCACGAGCTTAGACTCTGCCAGGGAAGGTTTAGGCTGGATATCAGAAAAAAATTCTTCACAGAATGAGTAATCAGGCATTGGAATGGCCTGCCCAGAGAGGTGGTGGACTCACCACCGCTGGAGGTTTTTAAAATAAGACTGGATGTGGCACTTAGTGCCATGATCTAGTAACCATGATAGTGTTGGATTAAGGGTTGGACTTGATGATCTTGGAGGTCTCCTTCAACCCAGATAATTCTATGATTCTATGATTCTATGATTCTATGATTCTATGATTCTATGATTTGAAGCTAAGGGAAAAAATACTTTGCTCTGCTCTGAGGATCTGTGACTTTCCCAATATACTCATATGCTGCTGGGATATGAAATATACAAAGAAATTCTCAGTGTTACATCTAATGCATCTTGAATATTGAAGTTCAAGGACAAGAAGGCAGTGATCTGTAAGTCTTCTCTAAGGCTTTCCTCATGTATTTTGGCCTCTGATTGTGGCTGTTCTCTGGCATAACCTTGGGTTCAATAGAGCCACCTTTAGAAGAGCTCCATAGTATTTTCTTATATTAATGATTATTAGTGAAAGAAGAATTTGGGGTGTCAGAGTCAATGCTCCAGCTATTCATGAATTAGATTTTTGTTCAATTTGTTCATTGTTTTTATCTTACAATTTAAAAAATACAATACACAAATGTAAAGCTTTCACTAAGTGTTACATAACTTTTATTTCCACATTTTCATCCTTTTATTGAAAAACACAGTTTAACATGCATCTTGTAGTTCCATTATTAGCACATTTTTAATAGCAAAATCTCACCTAAGGATCTCCTAAAAAGTTATTTTAGAAAACAAACAGACGAAAAAACACCTAACCCCCTAAAACAAAATGGGAAAGTACTTTCAGAATCATGAGTTCCACAATCAGAACAATTCCAATAACATCAATGAAATTATTTAGGGAGCATGATTGTCTATGAAGGTGAAGGGCTTCCCAAGTGTTAAGAGAAAGACATTGAGATGAGTTTTGAGTAATAACCAGTTAGAACATTTCTAAATATACTCCATAGTATGTCTAACTGAAAACTGCTAATAACTACCAGATAGCGCAGGGAACGAAATTACTAAAATTGAGATAGTATGTACTAAAAAAAAGGAATCATAATCAAAATTACTTCAAAAATCCTTAATTTTAGAGATTTCTAAAATCACAAATCCGGTTTTCCAAATGCTTACCTGTGAAGTTTGTGTAAACAATCCAAAACAGGGATCCAAAACTTTAAAGTTAAAATCAGAATTCTCATTATTTTTTTTTAACAGGAAGTCCAAAGACACATACAGCCAGCTTACTCAGACCATTTAACTGTGATAAGTCCTTAATGAGGCAGTTGTTCTGCAATAAAATTTCTTTGGGCATTCCCAGTTTGCCACAGCCTAGGTAAGTCTATAATTGGTTTATTAATTTTTATATGTTGACCAACCATGTCAAGTAACAGTCACAAAACTTCTGTGCACACATGAAAGAATAAATTCTGCAATTGATATTAAAAAATGGGGCATTTTAGCCAATTAGCAGCTACTCTTGCGTTTAAGACATTGATGCATTCCCTTCAGAACAGTTTGTTGATTAATACATTTGTCCACATGTGTGTGCAGAGCAGAATTTCTTTAATTCTAAGAGTTGGCATTTCCCACTTATCAAGATCACAGATAGTTACTTAGCAAAGTCTTGTTTGAAATAGGTCAGACTTAAAAAAAAGTATTCTTTAAAATCAGCAAATTTTAGCCTAGAGCCTTAGCCACAGTGTACAAAGAGAGATGGGGTATGCACAGCTTCTCTGGGCAGCCTGTTCCTGTGCCTCACCACTCTTAAGTGTAAAATATTTCTTTCTTATGTCCAACCTAAACCTACCTTCTTTAACTTTAAAAATATTGCCATTTGTACTCTTACTACAGGCCTTTGTTAAGAAATAAGTTACCTGTCTGTTTCTCTTATAAATTCCCTTTACCTATGGAGTGGTCTGTCCAAAGCCGCCTCTTCTCCAAGCTGAACAACAACAGCTCTCTCAGCCTTTCTTCATAGAAGCAGTGTTCCACCCCTCTGATCATTTTTGCGGCCCTCTTCTGGACCTGCTTTAACAGGTCCATGTCTGTCTTGTAGTGGGGGCCTCAGAGTTGGATGCAGTACTCCAGGTGGTTTCATGAGAGCTCAGGATATGGTTGTCTTTCTTGGCTGCAAGTACAAACTGCTAGCTCACGTCCAATACTTCAACCACCGATATCACCAAGTCCTTCTCTGCAGAGCTGCTTTCAATCTGTTCATCACCTTATCTGTATTCATAATGGGGATTGTCCCAACCCAGCTGCAGGACCTGCAACTGGCCTTGCTGAATCTGTGACTGTATGAGAAAAGTACAGCTATTCCTACAGCTGATGCTTCCTTAAGGGTCTGTGTAGGAAATATTACAAAGGAAAAATCATAAGTTCACTTTGGGCTTCTTTCAGGTGAGAGGAAGACTATTCTATTCCAGGTTAAGAGAAGAAATTAGCTGAAATAATTGCTATAACTTTATTGCCCATTTGAGTAACTAAAATTGTTGTGAACTACCCTGTACTCTAGAGAGCAAAGGAAAGTAAGGAATGTTTTTTTTCTCTCCATCACTACACAGCTGCTAAATGCAGCCTGTATCCTTACTACTATTTGGTTTGAAGAACCTTTTTTTCTATACAACAATTTCACTCAAATGATATTTTCTTACAAATGTCAGTTAACAAAAAGTCTTTTTCCTAAAAGTTATGTTTAATTATGTCTTGAGTTATTTCACAGTGATAAGGTTAGCCTTGAGACTGAAGGCTAAATTCTTCAGGTCTATCAATATCAAAAACTACTTGACTGAACAACCATGAACTTTACAGTTATTTTTGTGATGTTGTTCATCAAAGCCTGATATGATGCATTTTGGATTGCCCATCTGAAAGAAATGTGTCAAGATAATAAGGTCAACCTGATTTGTATTGCTTTCAGATACTTAGGAGTCCCAAAAGTACAGCACTTCAGAAATTCACAGATTTTAATGTACTTTGAAGTATTGTTACTCCATCCAACAGACAGAAGACTAAGGCACTGTAGGTGAAGATACATGAACATTTCAATTCTCTTTCCCAAGTTTCATCAGATTAGTACCATAATCACTGCCTGTTATTCTGCTCTTAGCTTACGTCAAAGTAATTCTACCTGATTTGTCATGCAATAAAAAAGGATTATGGCATATTGCAGGGGTTTGCATTTACAGTTATCACATATGAGCTGATGGATATTATCTTACTATGATGCTAAGGTTTATGATCAAATTATGACAAATAAATCAGTTTCCTATCTGAATCTTGATTTCCTTGACCAGACAAATGAACCTGTAGCAAACAGCAATGTACTGCTAGCCTCCTCGGTCCCAACAGAGTCTTGTTTATTTAGCATTGGTCTTCAAGGACCAAAAGCTGTTTAAACAGCTTTGTCAAGTTCTTCAGTAAATCGATTCCCGCTGGAAAAGGACCACTTTAAGAATTCATTTTATGTTAATTATTTTAAAATAAAAAGTTAAATATAGGAAAGTATTTTAAAGAACTTACCAACAATGTGACCTTCTTTGGAATTTCCTCATTTTCTTTACTAAACACCAGAAGAATAATACTTCTTTCTCTTCTAGTGACTCAGTTTTGAATATTGGAAGACTAGGGTGAAATAAATACATAACAAAATGTAAAACCACAGAAACTGAGAGCTAAAAGAGATATGTAATGTGGCCTTTGAAATTTTCACATTCTCATTCTTTGAATAATTTACATATGCAGTTGTCTCTAAAATTAAAATGTTATTTTTTTTCCAAAACCTAGTCTCATCTCAATATATTGGCATAGTCTCCATCAGCATTAACAGGAATTATGTGTGTGTATTGACAGATATTAGCAATCTCAAGACGTATCGGTCCTTAATATCTCTTTGCCAGGATAGCAGCACTACTCACCCAGCACGCTTTGATGGATTATATAGCGCTCTGTTTTCTCCAATGTTCACATCTGATCTTAGGATTTGGTAAGGATCAAGCTGAGTATCGTTGTATATTTCATTATTATTACTATTACTATTATTATTATCATTATTGTTGTTGCCACTATTATTATAATATCTTTTTTCATTGTTCTATTTAAACTGTTCTTGTATCAGCCCATGAGCTTTCCTTTCCTTTTCTGATTCTCCTCCCTGGGCTGCGTACTACTTAGCTGACAGCTAAGGCCTAAAACAAGACACTCTTGTATGGAATAAATTGTCTCTTTATTTGCTTTTTCATTGAAAAGCGTTTGCTTTTTTGTTGAAAAAAAATTTGCTTTTTCATTGAAAATGCTAAACAGTGGTGTAAGTGGCCGTGAAAGAACAAAAATGAAGTTAAGACACTTAAGGCACATAGACTTAAAATAAGGCAAAGTGAAATGTGACATTTGGTTCTTACATTTGCAAGAAATCATCCTACTCTTTGTTGGATTCCTCACCCGGGACGGAGTAACCCCAGGCAAAGTATAATCTAGGAGAGGAGTGGCTGGAGAACAGCCCTGCAGAAAGGGATCTGCTGATGCTGATCAACAGGAGGCTCAATAAAAGCCAGAAGCGTGCCTTAGTAGCCAAACAGGCAAACTTCATCTTGGGATGCAACAAACACATTGTAACCAGCTGGTCAAAAGAGGTGATTATCCTGCTGTATGCATTGTTGGTGGTGGTTTCATCTTGAGTACTGGGTCTCACAATTTAGGAAGGGAGTTATGGTATTTGAACATGTCCAAAGGATGACAACAAAGGCTGTGAAATGGCTACAAGGAATGTCCTGTGAGGAGTGGTTGTGGACTCTGGGCTTGTCTAGTTTGGGGAAAAGGAGGCTGAGGGGCAACTTCATTGCTCTCCACAGCTTCCTGAGGAGGGGTAGTGGAGAGGGAGATGCTGATCTCTTCTCTGTGGCATCCAGTATAAGATGCATGGGAAAGGTTCATATCTGTGCCAGGAAACCTTTAGATTGGACATTAGAAAACATGTCTTTACCAAGAGGGTGTCCAAATACTGGAAGAGGCTTCCTAGAGAAGTGGTCAATGTCTCAAGACCATCAGTGTTTAAGAGGCATAGGAAAAAGCCCTTGGTAACATGCTTTAACTTTTGGTCTGCCCTAAAGTGGTCGGGCTGTTGGACATTGGATTAGGTGATCATTGCAGGTCCCTTCTAAATGAACTATTCAATTCTAGTCTAGTCTAGTCTATTCATCACCAAATTCATCTCTATTTTGGCTTTCCTTTTTCTCATGCAAAATCCTGTTAACTGTGCCAAGCATTCCTATTTTTTCCTCTGATTTACTTCAAATATATTTTAGCCCTAAGCTTCCCCTGCATGTGTTTTTTTCTGAGTCCTATTCAGAGGTGAGACACATGCCAAAAAAGGACCTCAAGCAAAAAGCTACTTGTCTTTATTTAAGTAACCCTATTAAAAGTAATCTTCATGGTTCCCAGAGCACTTCATAGAATAAAAATAGCATTGCATTGAACTTGATTTTCAAAACTTAAAGTGTCTTTAGTGATTCCATGTGAGAATAATTTCAGGCTGAAATCTTGGGCAGCTTGCAGAAATCTAAAGGATACGAGGTATCTTTTAGTCACTATGAAACAAAATGATCCTTCATAAACTAATAGGTAAATTTCTGTGCTCTGTGTAGAATTTTTAAAACTGAATCAAATGAAATAAATTGAAAACCTTTACATATTAATGTAGAAATATATTTACAAACTTAAAAGCATCATGTTTTTCCTAGTATGTGTTATCTGTCATTTTGTACAATATTGACGTATATTGATTAAACCTTTTAGGCAAGAATACTGAGGTTCTAAGTCATTCCTTACTAATGTATCAATTTCTTTTCAGCAGCGCATTTTTATCTATTATGTGTCCCTCTTGTTTTCAAACATCCAATTAAGTTTTCTGATTTTTATTCTCATGTATTACAGAATGTTAAGAAGTAGTGGACATCTCATCTATACAGAGCTAATTGTATAATCAGAAAATATCAGGAGCTCTAGCTGTTTTCCTTTTTTTTTCAATCTAGGTTTCATTTCCTGTTTTGATAACTTCTGATGACAGGGATCAGTGTTCACACAAACTACTAGTGCAGACATGCCAAGTGACTATCTATATTAGTAGAATTCCCTTTCCCTTTCCCTTTCCCTGCAGATCTCAAGAGAAGTAATTTTGCCTAGGCCTTTTCACGTGTTGTGTTAGCAAATGGTATCACTTGTTACTCCTGAGTGGCTTCACAACTTGGAAGATTACTGGTCCCAGCCTGCTGTAATACAGAAATGCTCAAAAGGTCTTCCATATGATCGCTCATATATAAGATTTTGAAATAATTTACTTTTGTCAGATGTTTTAATATTCACTTTGCTGTTTCATATTCATTTTGGCCATAACATGAAAGAGGTAATTTTGGCACCTCACTCAGACCACGATCCAGGTATCAGGCATATTCAGTCATCAGTGGGTGACTGATGGTCAATCTGTTTCTCAGATGAAAATGGAGCTTTTTCTCAGGCACACAGGACTCCCAAGAACACTGAGGGGATGTGTAAGTGCACTGGATCACTGCATGGTGACAACGTGTACTCTCAAGTGTGCCAGCTCAAGATGATCAAATAGCAGTCCTCTTCTTAAAGCGTTAAGGGAGCCTTTTTTCCCAAGCATATCAGTTTCAGGTAGGCCAAGGTGTCCTGAGTTACTGCCCTTATACAATGGGAATTCTTCTCCCCAAACCCCCTATGTTAACATGAGCCTGGTTTCTGCTGGATCAGCAATTAGCCCAGAGAGGGTGGGAGGAGGGAGGTGTTGTTCTGGGTGAGTCATAAGTTGTGCTAAACAGCCTACAATTGTCTATGTGGCCTAGCAGGTGGGAGAGGGATTTCATGAACACATCAATGAAGACAGCTATCTTAGTGTGCATACTAACTTCAAACACTCCTTGTTGTTCACCTTCTTTTTAAAACAGCTACTCCTGTACAGGAAGAATGTAAGGAAGATTGTGTCAGTAAATTTCCCAATATGAAAGATGATGAACACAGAGTCTCCCTATTATTTATGCCATCTCTATACCATATTTCCCTATTTTCAGCACTATATCAATTTAATTGTTTGGCTAATGCAATTGTTCAATGGTATCCCATGCATTAAACATTATGAAGATGAGTCAGGAACAACAAAAGGAGACACAACACGTAGCTATCTTGCATTTAAAATCCCTCCAATTTAAGAAGGTCTCCAAACGTTTCTGAACTAACTGCTTCCACATTATTTAAGTGCATTTATCAGAAAGAAGACCATAAATAAGTTCAACTCATCCTTGTCAGATACCATAAGGGAAAGACAAAGAAGAAACAAAAAGTCTTTGACTGAAAATAGTTGATACCTAAAACCTCACAGTGTAGCATTTGTATAAAGTGGATATATTTCCTTTTCCCTTCTCCCTGCTATTCACAATGTATTTCTGAAAGCCCATTGCTACAAAAGAAGTGAAGCTGAGACCTATCAGCCATTACTTTCTTCAACTCAGCAGAAAACACGGCTGATGATCTTATTATTCTACTAATAAAGCTTATTTAAATATGCCCTTACTTACATAACTACTTAGACTAAAAGAGACAGAAAGACAAGATATGTAACAACTGCTCAGGTCTGATGCTGGCCAACAGAATAATTTTTGCTTTTCCAAGAGTAAAGAAGTACTGAAATCATTAGATCACTCAAGAAGCTGGACATGATTTCCTTATACTTCCATGGAAGTCATAGCTGTGCAAAGCTATAGTTACCTATGCATCTGTAAGAGTCACTGTCCTGGATTTCCCTAAGAGCGAGGTATCAGAAAGGATTTGAAGGTCTGTGATTTAGAATAGATTTCTGTAGCATGCTAGACAGAAGATATGATGACCTATATCTTCAACTAACACTAATATAAAGAACAAGTTTTAAACAACATAACTGGAGGTACCCAAGCTGTGTACCAAAATCGTTCACAAAAAAGTGCATTTTCCAGCATATTATTTTCAAAATATTCCTGTATTTCCACTCTTGCCTATCACACATCCTACTTGCATGAATTCAGGAGAAGGAATTGACAGCTTGTGTGGCAGCTTGGGAAAGGAGAACCTGAAGGATTTCATACCTGCTTAGACTCATTACTGCTATGACATCAACTGGTAGGCTGACCAAACTAAATTGTTATATGTTCTCCCACCAAAACAGTGTACAATAACAATGTCACAGATAATATTAAAATAGATAATATTAAAACTAAATTTTTACTATGAGATTTTTAGAACCTGGATCTTTTTTCCTTCTTTTATTCCAGTTTCTTTTAAACGATATTTGTATGTACATACATGGTGTAAAAAACTTTCTTGAATGGTCACAATATAAGTGGTCATAATCCACATATATAAATCAAATAATGACTTTCTAAAATTAATTTTAGTGCAGCTTTTGCCAGATTTTTTAAAATTTATTAAAACTATAGCATTAAATAATTCTGTTAGCAGAACAACATAAAAGCATTTCTGACGGTAGACCTTTTCTTGAGCAATTTACAACATTTTAATGTGACCACAAGACAGACAATTCTCTGGATGGTTGGGCCATTGATTGGCAACATAGGGATAGAAGAATGGGATTAGAAAGCAGCCCAACATCTCTCTCATCCTCTTAGTTGTCCAACTTGAATAACGATTACCAAACACTACCCAAAATTTCAGATATATCCCTTCAAAAAAAGTAGCACAATGACATCAAACATCACATAATTTATAAACCTTTAGGAACAGCAGCAGAATATTTTAAGGAGCAGTGAATAGAATGGGGTCTGTCCCTTGCTTTGTGCCCTCCTAAGCCCCAACAATTAATATCTCAGTATGGGACCAGACTTACCAATGTGGGATTTCAACAGGATAGAGTGGCTATGAAGCAGTTCAAACAGCACCACTGCCCTTCTCCTTTCCTATCCCCATGCAGCTTTGTGTGCACTGAGTCTGTACATGCAGCATTTCTGTTCAGCCTAAGCACCTTAGCCCAGAGAAGGAGCATTACTGTGGGGAGGGACAGAAATAAGAAAAATATTTACCATTAGCTTAATCCATCTGTTGGCTCTGTTCCATCCCCTTCAGAGCAGATCAAAAATATCTGCCAGCATTTTAAGTGTTTTACAGCTGTCCAAGAACACTTTATCCAAGGACTCCCAATGTTTTGACCTGCAAAACATTGTCATCATACTCCTAGACAGATCCGAGCAGGAACTGCATGTGCTCCTCCACAGGAATAAATACCTTGTGCCAGGTCAAGCAAAACAAAGCACTGTGCAGTTATCGCCCCTGTACTCCACCCAGATTCAGAAACAAATCTACCAAAATTTACACGTAAATAAAACAAAACTCTTAATCTTAGTATCGCTTTACAGCACGTCAGGGTATTGTTCTTATGCATAAAAGTAGTCACAGCTGTCAGACTGGGTCATCCTAAACTGCAGAGACTCAGCAGACATTGTTCAAATTTTAGGCAGTAGGTATCATGTTTCTGCTACACAGCAAAGGAACTGTCTGCTTTTGCCTGAAAGTTTATTCCACCTTTTTTTTGTATGACCAAAAGAATTACCCCTCTCTAAACTAACACTGGCTCTGCGCTACATTTGCTGTTTGCTTTGGTCATTAAACAAATAAGACTTAGATTAATCTCACCAAATACAAATTCCTGTAATGGAGAAAATGAGCACCTGACGATATACATGTATTTTCTCAATTCAATAGAATCAAAGAATCATAGAATCACCCAAGCTGGAAGGGACCCAAAAGAATCATGTGGTCTAACTCCTATCCCTACACCGGACACTCCCAACATTCACACCACGTGATGAAGGCACTGTCCAAATGCTTCCCAAATGCTGGCAGACTGCTCCAGTGCTCCACCACCTGCTGGGTGAAAAACCTTCTCCTAATATCCAACCTAAACCTTCCCTGGCCTATCTACCTGCCGTTACCTCTAATCCTATCATAGGCTGCGGTGTCCTGCATAGGAAATATTAATATGCTATGTTTAGGTAGATTTTATTTGTAATAGACCATTTTTTCTGGACTTTTCAGGTGAGGCTAGGTTGTTTCAGAGAGGAGATGTTTTAAATTAGCCTGCAGATCTTTGGTTCTTGAGCAAGAGAGTATTTTGCTTGTAGTAGCTTTTGCCTTTTTCTAACTTTGGTTGGAGCTCATTATGAATTTTGTCTGTAATTCCTACCCATGAAACCTTTGATTGCCACCTAGGGATTTCTACCTCTGAGAGAACTAGAAACAGCTTTGATCACAGCTGTCAATGCACTAACATTGTTTTTTTCTATGAGACCGCAATTCTGATCTTACATTATAATTCATTTCTGGATTTAAGCCGCATGCTGATTCAATAAAGACTGTCAGCAGCTAATAGCCTGGCTAACAGGAACCAAAGGAGAAAATAGCATTTTCTCACTCAGTGACCATTTCCCTGTTCAAAATCAACATGAAGAGAAAACTGGTAAGATGGTGAGGTTAGCAATTCGACATAAAAATGGGAATAATCACTATTAGTAAAGTGACTTTATAGAACTAAGCATAGTAAAGTTTATGAAGATTGAAAATTACTTTATGTGAGTGATATTAACCCTTTCTTCAGATTCTAAATTATACAGCAAATTTACTTCGGATCTCTGTAAAAACCCCGTGCAATTTTTTCCTCATCAGAGGAGCACTCACCCACAGCTAACAGTACACATTTTGTTTTTTATAATAGCAAAATCAACCAGACTGCAGTTCAGCAAATGATGTATAACAGACAATATTGGCTTCAAAAAATGAGTAGTGTGAAGGATACACTCATAGTCATTGGTTTTGTTTCCTTCTCCACTTTTGGTCACTTGTATCTTTTCAGTGGGGCTATATTAGAAAGGTATAAAGTATTTTGAAATATAAGTCAAAAGAGAAGAATTGATAGCTTAAAAGTGATGAGGAAAAAGCCTTAGAAGCAGTGGAGAAAAGAAGCAGAAATAAAATAAAGTAAAATTTGAAGACTTTTCCATGAAGGCAGTTATTTCAGTATTTTTTCTCTCTGTTCAAAGATAGCTTTGTAAAACTGATGAAAAAGTTTCATTGTTTTCGTTTCTCTTTCTCTTCTGGAAACCTGGATGTAGGGGTTAAGTGAAAAGCAGGATCTGCAAATCTGGAAAAAAGGCATCAATCATGGAATGAGTCTTGGTTGTGGTGCATGTTGCGTGTTGCAAGGTGCTGGGATAGGAGGAGTGGAGCAGGTTGCTGAGGTATCAGCAGCAAATGCATTCGTGTTGGCCAGTATTTGTCCCTCAGCATAAACCCAGGAACAGAGTGGAGAAGGCAGTTTGTTGTATGTGGTGTTTGTTTGAATTAATGATTTCCTACCAAAAATTACAAAACTCACACTTCTAATTCAGTATTTTAAAACTAGATACAACATGCATACCCCAAATTCCGCAGCTGGAACTCAGTAATGTCAGGTACAAGTATAAACTGGTAGTGGTGTGGCTGGAGAACAGCCCTGCAGAAAGGCGTCTGGGAGTGCCGGTCAACAGCAGGCTAAATATAGGTCACCAGTGTGCCCTGACAGCCAAGCAGACTTCCCACACCTTGGGGTGCATCAAACACAGCATAACCAGCCAGCCAAAAGAGGTGATTATCCCACTGTATGCAGCATTGGTGCAGTCTCATCTTGAGTACTGCAAGCAGTTCTGAGTCCTACAAGTTTAGAAGGGTGTTAGGGTACTCAAATTTGCAAAAGAGAGAGCAACGAAGCTGCTGAAAGGATGGAAGGCATACCCTGTGAGGAGTGGTTGCAGATTGGGTTTGTCTAGTTTGGAGAAAAGTAGGCTTAGGGGCAACTTCATTGCTCTCCACAGCTTCCCGAGAAGGGGAAGTAGAGAGGGAGGTGCTGATCTCTTCTCCTTGGTATCCAGTGACAAGATGCATGGGAATGGTTCAAATCTGTGCCAAGTAAGGTTTAGACTGAACATTAGGATACGTTTCTTTACCAACAGGATGGTCAAACACTAGAACAGGTTTCCTAGAGAAGTGATCGATGTGCTAAGACCATTAGTGTTTAAGAGGCATTTGGAGAAAACCCTTGTTAACAATGCTTTAACTTTTGATCAGGCCTGAACTGGGTGGGCAGTTGGACTAGATCAGGGGTGTCAAACTCATGGCTCCTGCAGCGTAACGCACGCCACACTCACTGCACATGTGACTGGCACTGGCAGGAGCAGAGGGGCAAGGGTAGAAACGAGGTGCCAGGCTGGACAAAACAAGGTGAAGGACTGGATTTAGCCCATGGGACTTATGTTTGCAACCTGTGCACTAGATGATGGTTGTAGGTACCTCCCAACTGAAATGTGTATTCTAACTCAGGCTGTGTAGCCCAAAAACTTACTTGTTTCTTTGATCCCTGTTGAAAAGCAGAGCAACAAAAAGCTTGCTAACTAGACTTTAAATGAGTATTTTTCCAATCCCAGTTGAAAATAAGAGCAGACAACATTGTGAGTTGTTTTACTGAGTACCTTATTATTATTTTGCTCTTTTTCTCTGCATCGAAATTGAGCACAGCTGGATAAAATTCAAAGGAAACTTAAGATTGCTTTTGATTAATGTTGGTTACGAATTGTTTCTGGTGACTCTGCTTGCTTTCTTAATTTATCTCTGCATAATAAGAAGCAGTTATTCTTGATCAAAGAACTGCTGATAGCTACTAAACTGTTTCCCTGTGGATTTCTTTTATGAATACTTCTATATGCTGTTCAGTGGGGGGAATAAAATCATAATTATTACATGGTACATACATGACTTTTATTATGCTGGATATCAAAAGGGAAGTAGTGAAAATATTTAATGTCTCATCCGAAGATCTGAAATCATCTCACCAACAGTAATCCACCCCTTGGATGTTAGCTCATAACAATTTCACGTGTAGAAAACTGCCAAGAATTTGCAGAATAGTGTCCTATTCTAGCACTCTTCAGCCACAAGTCCTAAGATACGAAGCTTCTCTTTTCCAATCTCCTGCTCTAATCTCTGGAAAAGTAGTAATTTTTCTCCTCTTTTTATTTTCTCAATGTTCTAGTATTAGGAAAGAAATATTTTTCTTTAAATACTGTCCTTGAAAGAAAAAATATATGTTCTTTAAAAGCAAGTACCTTTAATAGCTGTTATGTATGTACGTATATACACATTTCTGCAGTATTTGGCTGTACATGTGTTTACCCTGTCACCTGGCTTTATGGAGTTTGGCCTGTAATCCAGTTAAATTCCACATGTACTCTTACCGATTTAATTAATAATAATCAGAAAATTACACTAGGAAATATTGAAGTTTTTGAGGCAATAGCTATGGTTATGAGAAATGTTTTCTTTTGTTTTTAGGACTTAGCTTGACACTCAGAAGAATTTGCTATCACAGAATAACTAAGGCTGGAATGTCACCTGGTCTAATGCCCCTGCTAAAGCTCTTTCACCTGGAGCCAGTTGCCTAAGACCATGTCCAAATGGCTTGTCAATAAATTTGATAAATCCACTAAACATAATAGCACCACCTGGTTTTACCTGGTTGAGCTCTAGAGGTGCAAACAATTTTTATTCTGTCTCAGTGTCATCACTGTCACAAGCAAGTTGCAAAACCTGTGATTTAGAAACCAAAAATAAAAAAAAAAAAGACAAGATATAGAATTTTGGTGGCTAGTAGGAGAAGAACAGTCTCAGGATAGACAATGAGCCAGATTTTTATCTTAAATCCTGCAGACACAGAAGTGGTCCAAGGAAAAGTTTTTTACAGAATACTTTTGTTACTATAAGCTTTTTTTTTTAAAAAAAAAGGAGACTTAAAACACATGGGGATTAAAGTTGCCCCACAGGATGAAGAAAACAGATTACATGTGAAAACGTTTTACTCCAGATGATACTAAGAAAGTAGCATTTACCTTGAAACATTTACTTTAAGTACTCTTTTTTCTTTAAAGCTATTTCTCCTGCAGGATAGAAATATATTCACAGATATTCACAGTCTGCTGTTAATGTTCTGTACTATTAGAATTGCAAATGAAGTCACTTTCAAACAAAACAGCTAAAATGCACTTGTTATAAGCTTTCTGAGCTTGTTTATCTTGAGATTTTTAATGCCATCACTGATTTTTAAACTGCTAAACTGAGAAATCCTGATATCATTTTCTCTACATAATCACTTGCAGTACACTTGCACAGCTTATTTTTGATGTACTCATTCATCCAAAAAGATAATCACTGGTCAAGGATAGGTGCTAATGAGCTGTGTGAAAATCTTATTTCCATGTTATCAGAACTGCATGGGGAAAGGTAAATGGGAACTATTTTCTGTTTTGTATGTAATGTATTTACAAAAAAAATTATATTAAGTATTTTACATTTCGAGTGATTTAAAAGGATAAAAAATAAATTCAGAAAACAAACAACATATCTATGTCAGTTTTCTAAGAAGCTACACTAGTCTTGGCTAAGCATCATACTTTGATAGCCTAGTAAAATATATGGAGAGGTTTTATTTTACTTTCATCAAGCGAGAGAATGACAGACTATACATGAAAAAATGTTTATGTCAATGATAATAGGTAGCTGGAGCTGGTATCACTGGAGAAGAAGAAAACCTGCCACAAGTTTTTAACGAATGCAGCTCAGTTCCAAACCAAACCATTACTAGGAACTTTTGTTTAATGTTCATGGCTTACTTTTTAGAATAAAGAAGACGTTTGCATTCTCGAGTAACACCATATAAGTTCTTTGTAATGTCTTGCTTGCTAAAATGGAATATTTGCATTACAATCACTTTTTCCTTCAAATGTCATTTGAAGCCTTATTCCCCAATAATTCTTTTAAATATTGGTTTACTAGTCATCCTCTTCTTAGAAACGAAGCATATATGCCCATGGCCTACTACTGCCAGAGATTAAAAAGGGGTGAAAATGACACAGCCTTCCTACTAATATTGCTACTATTTAATTTGTTTTATGTTTTCAGTTGGTTTTATTCAGTTGTTTTTATTGTCATCAGCTTTGATGTTGGTTGTCCAAATTCACTTCCCATCCTCAGGCTGATGCTTCATCAGACACAGTGCTTCTCTCATTGCTTTGAGATGATGCTGCAACAGTACTGGGATGATGCTGAAGCAGTACAAGTGTCAAGACATCAAGACATTTCATCAAAAAATTACTGTTCTGAATTTATCAGAACATATAAACTATCTACTTACTATAAGAGCAAGACAAGAATTTTACTACCCTAATATCTAAAGACTAACTCACTATAAATGAGGTTGCTTTGATCTGGAAAGTTCAACTAGAGGTTGAGAACTTTATACATCCAAGCTTGAATATTCTGGCAGAGTTTCAAAATTTGAAAGTAGTACTGCTTCTGAATGTCAACCATTACATAAAACAGGTTAATGAGACTCACTTTAGTGTGCTGCAAAGAAGTAATAACCTCTTCTGAGGATGATACATGAAAAGATGAAACAGCATGACCCAAAATTTCTGTGGAGTCCTGATGAAAATATATGATTAAATTGAAATAAATAAATAAAAAATTATGGTTCTTAAAACAGAAGTCTAATTAACTAGCAAACCAGCAAGAGCTTGAAACAAATAAATAAATTATGTCTTCCTTCTTGAGGAAAGAGTTTCCAAGTCCTTAAAGTGGTAAAACTCCTTTGAATATGAGCTCTTCCAAAATGTGCTCAGATGCCTTACCACCACTAAAACAAGGCATTGTCACAACCTTCTTTTCAAAACGAGGTTATACATTCAAATCAAAGCTATCTAAACACAATTCTTCCATCTTTTCTTTGAGAAGATTAACTACAGAAACACATCAGGGACTGATCCTGTTCTCCTCTTTCTCACGGAAATACCATAACAGCAGGAAAAAAACAGTATTTTGAGTAGTAACCACTAATACCGTATTTGATACCTTGCATAAACACAGAGAAATACCCCAAGGACTGAGTGAGGACAACGATGAGATAGTATACAAAAAACATATGGGAAGCTTGCAAGACAGAGAAAGAGCGAAAGAATAATAACCTGACAATGTGAAAATTTATTATATATACAATCTCTAGGATACAATGTGTATTTTGAACGGGTTTCACTGTTTTAGAAGTATAACAGGCAATACAGTTTTCAGTGATGCATGTTGTCTATTCATAACTTTGCATGGCAGTTTACAGGAACAATGAAATAAATCTGGATCTTCAAGAAGGGCCCTGAAAGATACATTTCTAAATGCACTCTGTATCCCAGAGGGAATGCAAACCAAATGCAAACTTACACAGGAATATTCAGAAGCAGTTGTTTCTACTGGAAATAAGTGATTTATGAATAACTGTCCTATATGTGGAAAGGTGAGGTAATGTCATTAGGGAAGAACTGAATTAATGAGACAGACTGAAAGTGAAGAATTGCAAAGCTTTTGAGAAATGCATATACTATGAAAAGCTTTATTCGTCAATTGCTGTGTGGCTGGGACAGGAATTGAAACACAAGCAAAACAAAATATCTGCAGTAAGAGTTTCAAGATTCAAAATCTCAGAAGCATTTTCTGGGATAAAGAGTGTATCAGGTAGAAGATAGGAAAAAGCCTAATATCTCCGTGACTTGGATAAAAGTCCTAGTATCAGGTTAAAGGAAAACCTAAACTTCTAATGATCTTGTTGGAGAAAGAAAACAGAGAGGCACAGTCTGAATGTAACTGGGTGTGATAGCTAAAATAAAATAATAGGAAAGTTGTGAATTGTACCTCCAATAGCTTAATGAGAATAAGGACAATAGGCCTTATTTTCTAGTTACAACCAACGGAATCAAAAGATCTGATGAATAACTTCACTATATAAAAGAATGCTTTACCTACTTCTACCTTTTAAGTAACAACATAAATGGTACCAATTCCAATTTTTACATTCTCTTTCAATTTATAAGAGATACAGAAGAACCTTGTTAAAAAGATTGATAAGAAGTACATAATCATGGCACAGAAGCTTTATTTTACAGCTATAATATCTGGTACTCAGACAATGGCACTTCTCAAATATTTGTGAATGTCGGCTATGGTGGTAAAAGAGAAAGGAAGGAGATATTAAAAAAAAGAAAAAAAGGAACAGTAAAATAACCCCAAGGAAGATAATTCCTTACTCTGTTAAATACCAAAGACTATATGACTACAGTGTGATAATGATTTTATGGCACATTAAAGTTATATTTCCATGTTATGTACTGTTTTATTTCTTCTTGGAGAAATTGCTACTCTATTCTTCTTTTTTCCATTTCCTCATTTAATATCTCTTCCTGCTCCAATTTTTCTCTCAGGGATGACCTGCTATGTATTTAATCAACTCTAAGACACCATTCTTATGTGTACTTAACTTTTAAATATGAATCTTCTCTTTAAATTAAAAATAAATATTTCCTGAAAGATAGTCTGTCTTTCTAACTCTACCAGTTATTTAATAAAAATCTCTCTATCTACAAATAAAAAATTGCTTTGTCACATCCAAAGTATCTACAACTTTTTTCCCCTCCAAGGGTGGATGGAGACTTCACAGTCTCTCTGGGCAACTTATCCAACACTCTCAGCAGAAATGTTTTTCCTGATGATCAGAGGGAATCTCCTTGTTTCACTTTCTGTCTATTGCCTCTGGTCTTGTCACTGAGAACCACTGAAAAGAGCCTGGCTGTCTTCTTTGTAGCTAAATATCTTCAGGTATTTATACAAATACATAACATCCCCCTTGAGCTTTCTTTCTTCCAGGCTGAAGGGTCCCAGCTCTCTCAGCCTTCCCCTGGGTGAGAGGCACTCTAATCCCTATACCATCTTTGTGTCCCTTCCTTGAGCAAGAAGTGTGTTATGACACATTTGAAGATATTTCAATGTCAGCAACAAGAAAAATTTTCATTTCAAACCCACATCTTATTTAAAATTCATTATTATTGCATATTGCACAAGATAAAACCCTGTTAAAATAGTTACAGCTGAAATAAATATAATTTTTAAGAGAAAATACATTTCAAAAGATAGGAAAATAGGTATAATTTTTTTTTCCTATTTAAATGACTATAGTATTTTGGAATTTCTTTCCTCCTTAAAATAAAAATAAGTTTTAAATAACGTGTAAAATCAGTTCTTCCTTCTCCTCCCACATTTCATAACTACATTATGAAGTCCCTTGGAATATTAAAAGAACAATGCCTACACAAGCCCTTTTATGTATGCAAAGTCTAGCTCTTCTGGCTCTTTTTTATCAGTCTTCTCGTTCAGTCAATTAAATCTTTGTGCGTAGTTTCTCTCTTTGAGAACAGGGATAATATTTCTGACTTCACACTTGTCTTGGAATTTTTATGAAAAGCATGAGCAAAATCACATACAGAGCAAGAATACATTATAATTGGCAAATGAAAGTGAAACACATTAGAAGGAAACTTGAATCAGTTTCTATATACTATTTCAATATTTTTCCTGTCTGCATCTTTACTTCTGATGTGTGTTTGATATACACAGCTGAGCAAAAAACACTATTTGTACTGTGGCTACTAGAAAGTGAAGCTAAGAAGAATTCAAAGATACATTGAAAATAAGGCATTCACATAGCTTGTTAAAAGGACTTTTATGGTAGAATTATTAAGTGATGACACAGAAACATTCAAGAAATATTTAACTACCTTTTTGATAACGTGACCTTAAAATATTATTCTCAGTAGTTAACTACATTTTACTAACATGAATCTCTGTTTGCAATGGGAAATAATATTTGGTTTCATGTTAGTTTTACAACGGAAAACTAAAATCTTTGACTGCAATGTCAACCCCAAGATCATAACTGATTTCCAAAATGCTTTTCAAAGGATTTCAAGGTAAATATTCAGTGATTAAGAGTTAAAAATACAGAATAACATAATAAGTGTTATTTCAGTAACATTTGTTCTACTGAACATGCAATTTCTTTGTTTTGGTATAGTATTCTGCTTCAGTGCTGTGATTTAGATACCCACCTATATTCAGACTACCATGCATCTCCTCCAAGGGGAAGAGGGGTGATGACATACATGCACCCAAATCAAGAATCAAGTAGCCCAAGGCTCCCTTCATATGAATGACAATCAGAAATGTTTTCCTGTTTTCAATGCATGTAATATTGGAGCTTCTATGGTTATTTCTGCATTGGTATTACTGTTGGATGCTGTAAGTACCATAATTAAGTTAGTGGCATTCTTAAACAAGATAACATTGGCAAGTTTTAGTTATGGCAACTGCCCCTTGTATTTACAGAATGAATTTACTCATCCCTAAAAAAGAAATTTTCATACTGCAAGGCAACAATTAAAAAAAATTGTTTCCAGAAATTTTATTGCAGACATTTCTGTAAATAGTCTTGAGTCTTCTACAGCTGTTCTGTCTCTTAAATTCCTGTTGATCTACTGTGCAAATTTTATTTTTGAACAGATAATGACACAGATAAATTTATGTGAGACAATTGCCTTTTATTCAAATTGTTAGCTTTCCTATAATCAAATAAATGTGCATTTAAAGAAAAAAAAATAAGTTTTGATTCTTCCCCATGATGAAACATAGATGACAGAGAATGAATACTTAATCTTATCCACTTATTCATTTGTAATTTTAGTCACAATAAATTGATTTATTTGTATAATACATTATTGAAAATGGTTTCTGGGGGGAAAAAACCAGCGCATGCTCATAATTTCATTACTAGTTTCTTCTACACTTTCAGTGTTCATCTGAAAAGACATCACTTGGTGAAAAGTAACAGTTATTCTAGAAAAAAAGTATTTAACAGCTAAAGGAAAAGGAATTTATAATACCCTCTACATAATCCTTCATTTCCTGATACATTTATTTCTTAAATAAATGATCCTGTTTCATGTTATGTACTGATTCATAAGTGACAGAGGAAAGAAGGAATTTTAGGTCAAGTAATTGCTCATGGTTCTACTGAATTATAACAGACTTTGAATGAATACATACCTAAAAAGACATAAACCAGTGCTTTCTTTCCATGTTCTTGGTACTCAAGGCTTAGAAGGCTTTTTTAATACATTTCTAGTTTTGCTGATTACATCTGAAACAAAATAAATAAATTTGTTTTTTGATGGAATTATATACATCCTATAGAAATCAAAATTCTCAAAAAAAAAATACCAGGTTTGAGATATATGGACTTAGAGGATGTCAAATGCAGAAAATGAACCAAAGATACCAAGATACATCACTAATGCCCTGTGGGTCAAATTGAAACCTTCTAATAAACTGCAGAGTAACACACCGAAAGGTAAAAAAATAAAACAAACCAACAAATCAAATATTGTTTCAAACTTGCAGAAAAAAAAGAGGATGTAAATCTGTAGCTAAACTGTAATTTTATGGCAATAATTCAAATTTCGGGTTGCTCTCTTACTCACTCTTGTGCCAGCTGTTTGTGGGAGACACGGAGAGGAAGGATGTTGTCACCGACTTTCCTCATTCCTCCAGAGGCAGAGAGAAGAAAGAGCCTCATTAACCAAACTTATATCAACAAAATAGTTGTCTGTCCTTGAGCAAATCATCTCATCATCTCAATATCCTAAAAAAGCAGCAGGATGGAAACAGGCAGCTTTAGTGGCTTTCTTACCCTACTCTAAACTAGATATCTAAAATAGATTGAATACACGACTAGTTCCTAAGTTGATATTACTTAAACCCCCCTGGTTTTCTCCATTGCCTTTAAAGAGTTCCTAGCACCACTAGTTCAGAGGTTGATCACTAATTTGTTGTTGTACAAGGGAAATTACTATACTGCCAGGAACACTCAGCAGCTGTAGGAGATACCTTTTTGTAACTCCTCTGACTTTGATTTGCAACAGAGATATGCTCCTCAATCCCTTTAGAAAGTCTGTTGCCAGTAGGAGTTAAGTGCAATGAATTTTGCCGAACTTAGCCAGATGGTTTTCTGACAACATGCCATTTCCACCGTGACAGTATCCAAAACTACATGTGCTACTTAAAGTAAAATCTTAATTCCGAATCTCCAGGGAAAACCAAACGTTCCTTTTCCTCGTACAGAAATCTGGTTACAATCATTCACCAACCTCTTTCTAATTATCTGAAAAATAAAATAAAGACATAAAATAACTCTTAAATTCATAACATTTTATACCACTGTCAACTACTGTGACTTCTGAGTACTATTAGAAATTGTCTATCACAGTTTCTGAACTCTAGCAGCCTCCTCAAATCTCCCCTTTTTGCAGCCCAAAAGCTATTCTTGCAGGGTTAGCTTTGTGTCAGAATTCATGACAGCTGCATCACTAACCTGTCACTAACCTTCCCTCTTACTTAATGCACTGGTAAACTTAACAAATCTCAGGAATTTCCCTTTTGAGGGGGAAAGGGGGGGTGAGAGAGGGGTGAGCCAGTCTCTATTCTGCTACTCTGTTTTTAGGCTTCAGTGGCTGTGTTTTGTCTGCATCAAGGACCGCGCTTTTCTCTCTCACCTGGGTTCACTCTTTGTGCTAAGGTGAAAATGTAGAATTCAGCATGCCAAAGTTAACTCCAAAGGAAACAGCATCTCTTACTTTAAGTACTGGTAAACAGATCCCTGTCAGAAATATTTGTACATTTTTTCTGCTACTTTTTAAGTCATCTGAGCAAAAATCAACTCTTTATTATCAAAAGCAGAATACATAGTCAAGCAAGCAGATAAAACACAAAACCAGGTGTATCTGTCTTTCACAATTATGAAGATTCATTAGGTGATCAGAGATTAGATTTTCACTTGAATGATGAGAAGACTTTTTCAAATAGAAGAGCTTTACAGTGATTGATAGCCATCAGGGTTTGTATTTGTTCAATCACCTCTATATACAGTCAGTTCTTTAGCTACCTCACCTCAGCCAACAATATTTTATCCTCAAGATTACATGCGATTTATCCTGCTTATGAATAGGAGCAAATATTCATGTTTTGTTCCAAGTTGATTTTTTGTTTCACCTTCTTAGTCAGGTTAAAATTAATTGATGTTCAAGGTCTCAGGGAGGCTGGCTCATGAATTTTAGCTACACACAGTAATACCGATGGCAACATGAACTTGTCAAGAGTAAATCTTCTCAAATTATCAAAGTGACAAGCCTTGTGCAAAGGGAAAAAGCAAAAGGACTATGTGTCACCACTATGCTACTGCTTTTGGCACAACCTTCAGATAACATTCGTTTATACAGTCTTAGGAAATACAGTCAATGGATTCCAATTTATTTTACTGTCAGTGACTTCTGCTTCAGTGCCTCTTACTTCCATTCTAGGCCAAAAGCAGATGATCTTCAAGTTCTGTTTCACCTCCAAAACCTGTGAGTCACCTACATGATTTCCCCTTCTCAAGTTGTCAGTGACAACAACCGTTCTGTGGTTCATAAAAGGTCACGCAAAAACAGAGAGAAAGAAGATCAAAAATTGCCTTTTGCTACTGTATAGCACCTTTCATTTATACGACAACCATCTACATAGCACAGCCCCAAGGCACCTTGCAAGTATCCCAGCGAGAAAAATATGCAAGTTATGTTTTTCCTCAGAAGTACTATGTGCAAGGCTCCAATAACAGGAGCACCAGCAGCTTCTCCTTCTTCTTCCCTTGGGCTGCATAGAGACTTCAAGGAGGTTGTAGGAGGAGATGTACCTTCAGTGCCACTCCTATTTGCACATGGTGAAGCAAAAACAGCTTGGATGCAGAGACACAGAAATGTATCATTGAGTTTCCTTTGTTGCTCAAGTTGTCTTTTCCTCCAGGGAATCAGTGAAGGCAGACTATGGCGTGGAAAAGTGTACTGCAAGATGAATTAAAAATTGATTTGTAAATGGTCTGTGGTCATCAACAGAAGGATGCACCGAGAGGGATTGTACAGTAGCAGTTCCTTGTCCAGTGCTGAAGTGAGTATAGTTTTTAATTTGAAAACTGTGAGGGGATGTAAGTCTGGAACTCAAAATATTCTTTAAAAGTTTCGGAGATTTGATGAAATAAAATGATGCAATCAGAAGTGGACTGTTACGTAGCAGTGCGCATAAAGTGTATGCATAAAGTGTTACGAAGAAGTAGGAATACTATGTATGCGATGTCAAGAAAACCTTCTTTACACAGGTCTAATTAGGGTGCTATGTAAAGAAATTGTAAAAAGTCTAGAGAAGAACATGAGAGGGGTCAAGAGGCCCAGAGAACATATCCTTTTAGAAAATACTGGGTTTATAATCCCAGATAAAAAGAGAAGAAGAACAAACAAATGAACAAATGAGATATTATAATGGCCTTCAAAATATAAAAATTTACCAAAAGGAAAAAATAATTTGTTATTGCTAATTTTGCTAATTCCTGCGGTTAGAACAAAAAGTAGTTTAAAAGCACTAGAATAGATTATCTAAGGTTAAGGAACCTCCATTTCTAAAATAAAAGATAAAACGAGTTCCAGTGAACCACTATTTAGGCATAGATCATAGTTCTCATGCAGCCTTGGCTTTCTCTGGTAGCTCTGACTTTGGTAGCTCTACTTCTACTCAGAACTAAATTGTGAAATTGCTGTATTAAACTCAGACCAGACCCACAAGGCATCCTACATGACTCTCCTCCTTTCTAAGCATTCCTCTCTCATTTCCGTGATGTCAGGTTCATCACGCACACGTAGCTTATCTTGTTCTTAAAACATAATTTCTACTGCCTCCGGATGTCTGCACACATAATGCCAATCACCACTGAAGAAGTGAATGAGAAAAATCACTTTGAGAGGCAGTCATCTGTGAGCTGTGCATAGGACATTGTGTCCTAACATTGACTAACGGAGGCGTTCCAACCCAGCTGCAACATATTTTTATAATCATAGCTTGCCTTCTAGTGAAGTAACATGACCAGACTACCAGACATGAATCCCATTCTACCGTTACATACCCTCTGACATGCCAATGACATATCCTGACCTGAAAAAACATGGCTGAAAAACTGACTTTTAACTGGTACTGAGCTCCAACAGTGCAGCTGTGATGGGCTTCAGCCAAGTAACTGGAAAGCAACACACAGAACTCTCAACGGGGTACAACAAGTTCTAGAGTACTATACCTGAATAGCCCCGATAGGATGAAGATCTCCAACTCAGACTCTTACAAGCTTTTAGTTGCAGTCCCAGCTCCTGCAAGTGAAGGAAAATTTGTAAAGTAGTATGTCAGGTAACCCTGCTTTTAATTAGGTGCACTGAAGGTAGTGGATAACTTAAAAAATCTCTTCTGTCATTCCCCTAGGAAGCAAGACAATTTTCCCCAGATACAGTGTTGTTGTCATGCTATCATCTAGACCCTCTTTATGGGTATGTGGCAATGCATGAACAAGCATCAGGGGCTTTTTCTGTTCTCTGAAACTACAGAAAATCTCTGAAATTACTTCTTCATTTATATACCTCAGATAATTAAGCAATGGTTATGCCTGGAGCTCCTCAGTTCACAAGGAGAAATTAGAGAGGGTGCTTATGGTAGGAACCAAGTCCAGCTTTGAGGCTGTGGACAACTGAAAGGCATAAAGACCTCCCAGACAGCTCAAACAATTCAATTTGAACAATATCATAAAAAAAAGGAAGCATGTTGAATGATATACAATCAAGGATGCCAACTTAGTAGTATTAACTATAACCTTCCTAAGAAGGGAAGGAAGAAAGGGACAGAGATAAAAAAATAAAATAGGAAAAATGTAAGGGGCGGTATCCTAGAAAAAGCTTTAGGGTCTTTTAATTGAAACAAATGTTTACCATGATTTTATGGGTGTTATCAAAATCTGTAAAGCGTCATAAGTCCTAAAAGTCATCCTCATCTTACTTAAGATTCTTTCAATTAAAAAGTGAGTTTGAGCAATGTCTTCATTCTGTAAAGTCTCTGTTTATGAGAACAAGCACAGATTTTATTGAAACAACTGTCTATATTATAAATATTGGGCATTAAATGGGTGATTACCATATAACTTGGAGACAAATTTGAATTAGTTATTGATCTATGCAAACTCTTCAAGAGCCAGAAAACAGCCCAATCGTCATGAATGTCAAAGACTCTGATGTTCTAGATGAAAGTTATAACACACACAAAGGCAGATTATATAGTGCTTTTTTAGAGGGTTCCAGGGTTATTTCTTGGAAGTTTTAAAAAATGTAATGACAGTTCTAAGATGTTAAAATCTAATATATAATAGTTAAGTCTGAACAACAAACTGTTCAGTACACTGATTATCACTTGGACAAATGAAGCTAATTTCTAGTCCTCTTGAAGAAATTAAGTACATCAAGTGAACAAGATTACATAGGGAGTAGGTGACAGCACTAACATTTTTTTTAATTAATTTATAGCACTATACTTGGCGGTTGGTTGGTGGGCAGTTTTGCTTTATGTTTTCCTCAGAGCCTAAAGAATAAACAAATTAACAATAAGCTTTCTGTCTAGTCAAAGTCATGACAGGAGAATATATAACATCAAACATAGGTCTCTATTCTCCCTTCCAAAGTATACTACAGATACACATAAACTGAAATAACTTTATGAGTTACAGGAATAGCCAGATGTCTTTATGCTACATTATTCCTCTTCCTGGATATAGTTCATTTTCCAAATACTATATAACAGAAGATTTGCATGTTCTCTGCTGCGTTAAGTCTAAAGGGACTTAATTTGATCTGCACTCAACAGCCAACTTTTGTATATTATCAAGATTAAGTGGAGTTGGTGCAAATATAACAAAATAAAAACACGGCGAAGCTGAGGTGAGATAAAATGAGTCTGCATTGCTGAAGTGTCTGGATATAACCAGTTGGTAAATCTTTTACTTTCTCACTGAAGTGATGCTAAAGCAGGTAAATGAGTATTCCAGTAAACTGCATTCACAACCCACTTTTTCTTTCCACATAGCATATTCATCCGTAAATACATTGACTCTGGAAATGTTTTTGCTGCTGATTTCTAACACCTTGACTTCAAGAAAGGGCTGAACTAAGAACAAACTTCATTCACATTGTCCTCCCAGCTTAACAGCAGACCACTAAGAGCTATCAACAAAATCAAGATTTCCAGTGTGTTGATTGCCCATTAGTCAGTTGCTTCATTTAGACTTAATTCCCATAGATTGTTTACAGGAACATCAGATGAAAGTGTGTGAAAGAAAGCGTATGAAGTTAGTCATCCATTACTTCTGCCCTAGCCAGAAGGACTGACCACACGTCACGTGAAAAGTACTAGCTGAACTCTATCAGTAATTGAAAAATCTGTTCTTATCCCCTAGGTGTTTATAGATGAACTATTAAAGTGTTTATTTCAGGAAAAGAAGCTTTCTGAAACGTTGGAACTATCTCAATTAGAACATAGCTCCCAGAGTACCTTTTTTTTCCAAGTAGAAGTATAGACATTGTATAAACCTTTATATCTTTCATGTTCTCTACAAAGTCTTGGATATTGTGCTTATTTATTCCACATTATATTTTGGCTTAAATTCTTGAAGAGCTCCAGGGTATATTTTACTGGGTCCCTGTTCAATAAAACACCATAAAATTTGTCTGATTATCACCTTCAATCAAGTCTTTCTCTAATCTAATCTAATCTAATCTAATCTAATCTAACCTAATCTAATCTAATCTAATCTAATCTAATCTATGTACATGTAGCTATTGTGTATTCATTTTGCAGTCATTAAAGTTGAATCCTTTTTAATATGTTCATGCTTTTTACATTTAATATAATAATGACATTAATGCTAAAGTAGTCTTCATCAGAACCTAAACTGTCCTTGACTGTTTAGCAACAACTAAAATCATCAGTGTGTTACCAAATAAATAAAATCCAAAACATAGCCCTACACCAGATCTATCCCAGCAGAAACCAGGACAGTAACATATTTTTGATTTTTTTAATATTTAATAACTAAAAGTCACAGTTTAGCTATTGGGGGTCGTCAGAGTGAGGTTTCTATTTTGAGTTACAGGTTTTGCAGATTTGAAAGACCTTCAAACCAATTTACTGAAATCTTCTGAATTTGGTTATTATTCAAAAGCCCGTAAAAACAGAAAAAAATATGTTTCTGCTGAAATATAAGAAAATTAATCATACATTTGATCTATTGATATATTTTAGAGCCTTGTGCAATTATAATACCTCTATGTATCTTTCCAATTATCGTAATTGATACTTTTATAATGACTGTAAATTTTAAAAACAGGATTTATCGAAGTGAGGTTTTTAATTTTTCCTCTCAATGAACCTTCTTTTCTAATCATAACACTGAAATAATCCCAACATGCTTTGCCTCTGGGACATCATCAATGTGTTTAGGAAAATAACAAATTGAACTTGCTCCTTTGAAACCAGCCCTATAGCCCAACAAAAGTTTTTTTCCAAGAATCACGTCCTATAAATCTTGAACGCAGAAGTTGCGTTTTTATTATGTCTCTCTCTTATATTGCCAGATAATTTATAGGAAAATTTAGGTTTTCAAGGAAGATTAGATGATTATTTAGTTCTCAGAACTGGAGGAAGTAAGAAAATTCGTAAAATTCTTCTTTGGTACAAAAAAGATTATAAAGTGAACAAAAAATATTATACTCCCTCTCCTTTAATGTATCTTCTGGGATAAACTTGTGCATTCTTTTTGCGTTTTTTCAGTATGCATTTATGCAAGTATATTAAGTGACAAGTATATTTTGATGTTAGGTTTGGCTTCAGATATTGGGGGCTAGATTCCAGGGGGGGTTGGGTTTGGGGATTTTTTGCTGGTTTTGGAAAATATTCAAAGGACAGGTCAGCTCTTTTTTTTTTAAAACAAATTAATGAATGCTGATGTTTTCTGACATGCAATGTCCTCAGCTCTCAGTACAGAAAGGTCAGATTTCTATTATGAAAACAAAGTGTACTGTTTAGACCTACTTGGAAATGTCTGTCTCCTTCATAGAAGCATGATTATGAAAGAGACACTTGGCCTTAAGTTTTAACATGACTTTTCTCCTATATCTTTTATTAGACCTAATAGGTTGTTCATCAGTCTACTGTTATATAAATTAAAGAGGAAAAGAAACAGCAGTAACAGCGATTATCCTTCACGTCAATGAATAATGGCTGACACTAAGAGGAAAAAGAATAAAGCAGAGATCTCCTTTACTAGGGTCTCCCAAGTAGCAAGACATCATATTTATACCCACACCACACTATAAAGATGAAACTATAATTTCATTTCAACTGATAAAACACAATTTAAAAAGTTATAAAATGTAGATATAGTTATAAAATAGATAGACCAGATAGCCGTCTAATATTTTTATAATGTCTTTTCAAGACATTAATGTATTCATTAACCTGTTGTGTTCTACATGAATTTATGCCATCACTTTTCAGACATCTGAAATCCAGTAGCTGGACTACCTGGTTGTGCTTCCTGATGGATTGCAAGCCAACATTTATTTTGCAAGTTTATAAACAGGGATTCTGTTATGTCCCAGCTCCAACAGACCTGTTTGGCAGGATTGAGGCTAATAGGTTCCTTTTGTATGTTTCTGGCAGTCTGGAGTGATGACAAATCACTCTAGGTTTATACGCATATATTCTAATCTGTACTCTGAACACAGTCAAAGTAACACACAGTTTACAACAAGAACTTAGATACAACAAAACTCATCCAAAGTTGCCAAGGAAAAAAATAGATGAAGTAGAATAAAGAGAGAGAATACAGAAAGAATAAGGCAAAGAGAGAGAAAGAAAAGAAGTGACAGGAAAAAAAAGAAATGTAACATAAAAATATTCACCACTCCAATGAAGACCAATTCAGGTTTCCTCAAGAAACATGTTTCACAGAGCAGACGGTGCAAACATTTCTTGTCAGATATTATTTTATAGAGGAGCTCCATCCCCTATTAGCATATGAGGAGTGGTCTCACTCCCCCAAGTGCAGTTACTTTGTGTGGAAGGAGTTAGGGGTCACTGGCAGTTCAACAGACCCTTACCAGAATAACCTCCACATGAAGCCTTTGGCTGCACATGTGTACTCAGAGGCGATCCTGTGCAAATCTCTCAACCCAGGTTTGGTGCAGATGGTCCAAAGAACACCAGCAACCAACTGCCAGCGTGGGGTGGAGAGGAGCACCCTCTCTGCTGCTGCCAAACTGCACAAAACTCCAGGCACAGACAGCCTTACACCAAGACAGATGTTTAAGACATACAGACAATACCAATGAAGAAGCTGATCGTTACAGAATCCAAAACTAATGATTCTCAAAATAGCATGGTCATTTTTGCAAGCTGCGCAGCCCAGCAATCGTGCCTTGCTAGCTATATTTTTTTCACAGCAGATGCAGTTCAGGTTCCTCTGCACTGACTTCCTGACCTTGAACTCACATGAAACTCTGTCTAATATGCAAGGTTTGACAACATTTATTTGGCTACCAACACAATGATGCTTTTGGTAGACCCAGCCTACATGCTGCATCCTTGCTACTGATATCAAACAATTGTACAAGAGCAAGCAAACTCCTAACAAGGTACAGAGACAAAATGAAAGGGCTTTATATGCTACTTTTCATATTGGGAAGATAGTAAAGGTAAAGTTCAGCTCACCTAGCAGGATGTTTGCAGTACTGATCTCTGCATTCAGAAAAGGGGAAAGAGACTTCAGATCATTAACCTTGTCATAACAGCAGGCTGTACTCACGAGATAGTGACAGGAACATTTCAAAGAGAGTCTAGGAGTTTCTAATGCAAGTTAGGCATGATGCATACCAGTCCACATGTTTCTTCCCACTGCTGTCATACACTCTGTAATGAAAACTCAGAACTCTTGCTGTGCACTCATTTCGCCTCTACAGAATCTTAACTTGAAGAAACATCCTCAAAGTTATTGGCTTATTATGAATTTCTAGGAGATAAACACTCCAAACATCAGATATGCTGGTAAAAGAAATAATCTTGATTTCTCATTCCAGGCTCACAATGTGGTTTGTTGACACAATCAGTACCTGTTGGTAGCAACCTACATCAGTGCCTTTTGATGTTTTTTGTTACCTACCGGAAGACATAAACAACTGTCAACACTAATGGCTTCCAATGCTTGTATCACCTAACACCTATCTGCAGGCAATGATGTTTATCAATGCCTGTGACTCCATCTCAGACAACAGGCGGTTTTGACCTATGTAGTCCTGGCTCTGCTTAGATTAAAAGTCTTAAACCAGGTCTTAAAAATAATAGCATTCATCTACTATTAACTTAAGAGTTAATAAGTCAAGTCTTGAGTTACTGAATGCAGCTGCTTAATCTAATGAGCATACGTGCTTAGTAATAAAAATACAAACCCATGATACTTACTATAAGAATCATAATTTCATCTTAAGTGAAGATCTCAGTGAAATTCAGTTATTTGAAGGCATAATGAGACATGTTAAAGGTATCAGTGTTCATCAGTGTTCAACTTCCTTTTCAGAGTGGGTAATCAAGAAAACAAATGACACGAATAAGTTACTGTACATTACCTTCACGTACAGTTTACCCTTCAGGGTAAAAGGAACTGTACTGACATACTACAAAACAGTAACTGAATATATGAAAGACATATTGTCAAAAATTAACTTGGCACCTTTGTTATTGTTTCTCCTCTCTGAAAAATAACAGTTTGTTTTTTTTAAAAAAGGATGCAGTCCCAAGATAATTCCTTTTACATGGTTGTTTGATCACCTCTTTCATTTTTTTTTTAAGAAGCAGTGCCTATGTATCAGCAAAGAAAAATAGTTTTCTCAGGCAACCCACTTTCCTTCAACAGTGCATTGTGCACTGATCATTTCAGAGTATTCACATCCTTTTTTCATTTCAGAGTGAAGGAAGTAATTTATTCCATTGTATGTGTCTCTCTCCCGCCCTCCTCACTTCCTCTTTTGCTCTTTATTTTATTGAACAATGCTCTGTATATTTCTATTCAACAGCCATAACAAAACCCTGATTGTCTCCTCTAATTTGCCTGTTGTGAGATCTGGATGTTGCAAACCATCTCCCTGTGAGCCACCTGCCACCACCTGCCACACAAGAAATCAAGCAGGAGAAGGTCAACCTTTAAACCACAGAAAGTTTCTGAGTGAAAGTGCCGCTCACAGCTTTGCAGCTTTGCAGAGCTGCAGAAGCACAGTGGGTCTACTTTAAATTTGACAGTAAAATCTGCTAGAAGGTCAGCACATTCTTCCTATGCATTCTTTCTTATGCATTTTCCTCTTAAAGAAACTACTTCTATTATTTCTCAAAACAACTGATGTCACCGCACTTCAATTAATGGACAGCAGGCAAGATACTATTTAAGCAGCAAAGAGGCCTCTCACTTGCAGTATATTCATATATATAAAAATATAGTGCATATACAACCAGTAATAGGCTAGTCTATCAGACTTTTGAATCTTATGAGCTGATTTATCTTGGCTTCAAAATAACTGCAGGCCAAATAAAAGTTCTGTTACAGTAGAACAGCAACCTTATGACCTGCATCTGAATATCCTCAAGTGAGAACACAGCAACGTGAATTTTGGTTTTTAACAAAGGCAAGCTGAAGGATGCCAGTTTCCCCATGTATTAATCATTTGTACCCACTGACAGTAGTGTTCAGAAAAATAAAAAATTAGAAAGAGTAGGAAATCTGTGAAAAAGACGATGAGAAAATTTTGGATAATGGCTTTGTAATTAAAATGCACAAGAATATCAAAGTTGATTTCTCATTAAGAAAAAATAAGTAGGACTTAAAAATATGTTAAAATATGTAGTTCCAACTGATAATTTCTGTGTTTATCTGGGTTGTGTTTCATGAAACATTGCAAAGAGAAAACTGCAAGCACATTCTTATCAATAGTAGCAGAAGACTGGGTGGGGAAAGGAGAACATGAACAACTCTGAAAACATATTCCTCAATCAAGGCAAATCAGAGACATATCAAAAAAACATTACAGAAATGTTTTTCTTTTGTTTGCAAACTTTTAGAAATTCAGGCAGAATGAAGGTGAAAATAAAGTTATTTTAGAATTAACCAAACCAATTCCTCATCCTGTTTGACAGTTCCATTTATTCTAACACTTCAAATTTCAGTGAACTGTAAGCACAGGAAACATGCAGAAATGTAAAATAGCAATATAGCAAACACCTGAAAAAGGTATTCGATTTATAACACACCCTAAAGTCTACAGTTATGCCAAAACCCTAAAAATCCTCTAGGGGCACTGTGAAAACCTTAAAAGAATTCATTCTTATGTTTTTATCCATCAGCAACAAAGTACTAGAAATGCTTATGACAAAACAGGTTCCTGCTTTTTGGCACCAGCACTGTCCAATTGATTCAGTGATTTTTTTTTTTTTTACTTTTCTAAAAAAATGAGTGAACTAATTAGACATTTACATTTATATATCGTTATGTATTCAAATAACCATGCCTCACAATTTGCATTACTGCCTGTGTTTGTTCTAGTATGACAAATGCAAGCACAAACATAAAATTCAACGGTTTCATCAGGGAAAAAAAGAAGCACATCTCCCAATTAAAACCAGAGGGGTCAGCATTAGCTGAAATGAGCACATATAAACAACGTATGTAACACATTAGGGTTTGCCTGCAGACTATATAAAGTTTTTATGCTATGCATGTGTTTATGTGCTGAACTGCATTTTGAATTGATGTCTGTTTAAATTTAAAAAGTCCACTTTGCACCTAAATTTACTGGCTATCAAAACTCATTAAATATACCCACCTTTAACCTGTCCTTCCTGCCCTGTTCCACTTTGGAGAGTATTATTTCTCTTCATTATGAAAATAGAGGTTAGAGTGAAGAGAAGGAAAATGGTAGGAGAGCAGGAGAGAGAAAAAGAGAACAACCCAGTGCTACAAAGTGCTGAATGCCTCCTATGAGTTTGTGTCTGTCCATGGAAGGACCCAACGGCACTTCAGTATTCATGTGCAAGTCTTGATAGGAGAAAGTGCTGGCCTCTCACTCCACCCCATGTCTGCAATTGACTGCTGGGGTTTCAGGGACCATCCGTACCAGAATCAGTGCTGGAGTATTTGTGCAGAAGCACCCTGAATTTAGATGTGTGCCCAAAGAGTTCAAGTGGTGGTTATACTAGCAAAAGTTCGCTGAACTGCCAGTGACCACTGGAGACCCCAGTGCCAGTTTGAGAATTTTCCCAAAGGAACTTCTGTATATGTCTCATTTTGAGAACTTTCCACGCAGAGATACTGCACAGGTGTGGCAACACCCATTCCTCTGTGTGTGTCATATGCTAATAGAGGACAGAGCTCCTCTATACGTAATCCCTGTCAATAAACACATATATACGTCCTCTGTCCAGTTGACCATATTTCCTGCCAAAACCTTTGATGGATTCATTGCAGTGGTGGTTATTTTCATGTTATACTCCCCTTTCTTCTGTTGCTTTTCTTCTTCTTTCTCTGTCCATATTGTCTCCTCCATCTTCCTCAGTTTTCTTTCTTTCGGCATTTTTGGCCAAATTTGGTCGTGTTCAAGTTCTTGAAGTAAACTGCTGTTAATTTGACCAAGCTTAAAGTAAAGAGTTGCAACTTTGACTGCTTTCAAAGTACATATTGGAACTGAGTGGGACTTTGAGCTCAAACTAAAGCATTGTAACTTTGGCTGTGTCTAAAGTAAAGATTGGGATTTTGAATAGACCCCTGGAGTGACTGTGGTCACTTCCATGGCTGCAGTACAAGCATTCAAAATAAACCTATCCCTCCCCCCACATCCTGCCAAGCAGGTCCATTGGGGCTGGACACTTCACGTCATATTTCCCAAAAGAACAGAAACACTAGGAGTCTAAACCACAGTGTTTCGTGGCTTCACTTGTCCAAGTTTCATGGCTTGTGTGGTATTCTTTGCTTGGTAAAAAACTGGCTGGATGGCCAGGCCCAAAGAATTGTGGTGAACGGAATTAAGTCCAGTTGGCAGCTGATCACAAGTGGTGTTTCCCAGGGCTCAGTGTTGTGGCTGGTTCTGTTTAATATCTTTCTCAATATCTGGTTGAGAACAAATGAACCCACACTAAGCTTTCAGATGACTCAAAATTAGACAGAAGTGTTGATCTACTTGAAGGGAAGAAAATTTTACAGAGGGATCTGGACAAGCTGGATTGAGGGGCTGAGACCAACTGTATGGGGTTCAACAAGACTAAGTGTCAGATCCTGTTCTTGGGCCACAACAATCACATGCAATGCTACAGGCTTGGAGAAAAATGGCTGTAAAACTGCCTGTCAGAACAGGACCTGTTGGTTTACAGTTGGCTGAATAAGATCCAGCAGTGTGCCCAGGTGGCCAAGAAGGCCAAAAACATCCTGGATTTTATTAGAAATAGAATTGATGGTGCCCCATTACTCAGTACTGCTGAGGCCACCTCAAGTACTGTGTTCAGTTTTAGGCCCCTCACTACCAGGAAGACACTGAGGTGCTGGAGAGTGTGTGAAGTAGGGCAATAAAATTGGTGAAGGGCGGGAGCACAAGTCTTATGAGGAGCAGGTGAGGTAACTGAGGCTGTTTAGTCTGTAGAAGAGGAGACTGAGGGGTCACTTCGTCACTCTTTACAGCTACTTGAAAGAGGTTGCAGCGAGGTGGGTGCTGGTCTCTTCTCGCAAGTGACAAGTGATAGGACAAGAGGAAATGGCCATAAGTTGCAGCAGGGCAGGTTTAGACTGGACATCAGGAAAAATTTCTTCACTGAAAGGGTGGTCAGGCACGGGCACATCTTCCCAGGAGGAAGGCTGAGTCACCATCCCTGGCGCTGTTTAAAAGACAGGTAGGTGGGTTTCTTAGGGACATGGTTTCGTAAGGGAACAAATATGGTTGGACTTGATGATCTCAGAGTTCTTTTCCAAACAGATGATTCTATGTATTTTGTATTAATACCTAACAATGAAACTAACATCAGAATTAAGAACAAACACTTATACTTTGACAGCTTTTGCAAAACTATTGGTCGTTTCAGAATAAAGAATTTCAGTAACAGTTCCACCCTCATTTACTCTCAACTCAAGGGTCTGTTTTTTGGGAAGGGGAAGTTGTTTATTTGTTTCTTTCTAGGAAGCTGATGACATCAGTTGCTCCTAAAAAATGATCAGAGGTTTCATTAGTCTTACCATCTTTCCAAAAATATCCAATCTTCTTTCAGGTATACAGTAAGAACCCAAATACCACTTGACATCTATTTAACACTCAAAGGAAATGCCTCACAGATGACAAAAGAGATGAAATATTGACCATATTTCATTCCTGGGATCAGCAAACAGGCTAAAACAAAAGCAGGCACACCTGAAATTACACTGGTCTTGGTGAATTAAAAAAGAGAAGCTGGGGATTGTCTCTAGTAATTACAGTTTAGAGAGCTTGGAGTTAATCCAGGTGATTAACCACATGCTTAGTCTGCCCTGCGACTGAGCATTTCTGTGGAGAAACATCTTGCTCACCCCTCTGTGGCTGCAGCTTCCCATCATTTCTGGGGAGCAGTTGAGTCCACTTGCCAAAAGACCAGACTGTAGTAAGAGATTTGTGATTAATTTTCCTCTTCCTGCCAAAAACCAGCTGAGTTCCTGATCAAATTAAAGTGTAACCTGGTTTCTAGCCTGTAGGTCTATCCATGTACAGTCAAGGCTGGCTAAGCATCTCCCAAACTCCATCAGCCAGTGGCAAAGTCAGGTAAGATTCAGAAGAGTCTGTGTTGCTCTTCTAGTAAACACATTATGCTTATGGACTTCTCACCTTACTCTGTCCCCTGGCTAAGAAAGGATTTGTTTTTAGTTTAGTTTTGTTTTGTTTTTTAAGTTTCATAAGGTACTGTTGAGGAGAAATGCTTCCATTTTCTTTGCAAAAAGAATTTGAGCATATAGGCTAAACAAGGGATGGAGAACAGTTAACCTCTATGTCTGTAGTCCAAACAAGTAATGGATCCAATCTGACAGAAACCAAAACTTCCTCAGCTGCAGATAAAGACATGGAAAGAGTAAACTATTTCTAAACCAAAAGTTCAAAATATATTCAGAAAGGAAAAATGGCTTAGGCTCACAGAATTACAAAAGAAGCTTTGTAAAGAAAAAAATGAAAGTGTATTTGTTCTGCTAGCTGAAAAATCAGCTGTACTTAGAAATGGAAATCTGAAACACAGAGGAGACCACAAGTTTAAGCACTTTTCTCAATAATTCTATGTAAGTGATACCAATACAAAATTTACAGGATATAAAAGAAATAAATTATTACTAATATTTTTAAATTTTCTTTTTTTAACTCTTTACATTAAAAAAATAGCAAAAATGATTAATGTTATTACAGCTTTAATACAAAAAAAATTCCTGTTCAGTGTTAATTTTCATGGCAAACTTTTATTATGATTTTTTTAAGATAAATTAAACTTTCCTTTGTAACACCAGGCTTAGATTCATTCTATTACAACTACATGGGATGGTCTGGTAGTTCAGATTATCTCAATTTTACTTTAAGTAAAGTGAGATTATGAGGACCATAGATAAACAGTGATTTATAGGCAGTGGAAAAGAAAGGAAGAATAGGAAGATTAGTTGAAGGGGTGATCCTTCTCTCATAATTCTATGGGTCTTGTTAAAAGATGCAGTTTGCAAATGTAAGAAAGCAGAGCACTGGATGAAAAGTTTAAGTTAAAAGAGTCTGTATGAAGTGGTACTCTTCTCAAAATCCAGGGAGAAGACAGAATATCTAGAGATATAGTACCCCAACAAGAGATTGTGACTATGGAAAGGTCCCAGTATGTTTCATTAGCTGAATAAATGAAATTGAGATTAGCTGTTCTTTTGCTTGTTTGACTACTGCTGTTTTGCAGTGGGACAGCAAGAACCTATAAAACAAACCAACAACTTCTGCCTTTTCCATGCATTTGCTGAACAGTAGATAACTGACAAAAAGGAAATTACTTTTGTAGATTTCTATGTTGATAAAATCTTTTTGAAAATAACTCGCTTCTGCATGTCTTACTTGCACCTGACATGGTAAATTACCAGTTGAGATGAAATTAGTTTACTATCTGTTTTATACAATTTTAAAAACTGTTCTCTGAATCCTGAAGGAAAAAAAAATCAGTACGTTATCATTTTTTGCTTCCTGTTTAAGGTGTAAGGAAAGGGGACAGTTGAAGAGTCATTCCTCTGGCTTGGAATTAGCCCAGAACGCCTGGTGGCGTCCCAAGCCTCTCTACCCTTAGGACACTTAAACAGCAGCAACTGAATGGAGAAGAGAGGGAAAACAAGTATGGATTGATGAAAAGAGCAAATGCAATGAGATTTAGAACGCAGTGAATTATTAGTTGCAAATTAATTTTATCTGAAGGACAGAGCAATCCTACTGTTTGTAGATCACGTGAAAATCAATTCTAGTTTCTATCAATTTGTTTTTCTATGTATTCACTTAATCAGCCAAATCACTTATTTTCTCCTAATGCATTTTTTTCCTTTTTACTTCTCTAACACAGTCAGAACAGTGGCTTTCTCAGAGGCAAATTGACTTTTGGTGTTAGCGTTCTCTCTTTGTCCATAGGTAGCTACTTCTACTGTGATAAGGACCTTAGGCATCAACCTACATAAAACAGCTCTACTTACTTTGTGTTATGTTTACAATTGGAGAAGTAAAATATGTATGAATCAAAAAATTGTATATGTAATTCAAAGGAATACTTGTGACAGTATCTTTTCAATAAAGTAATAACTTCTTTTACTAATGGACAAAGCTGAAAAAAATGAGGTCAGCAGAAGCATTAAAAGACATACATACATATGTGAATATGTATTTTACATAGACATACATTATAAGGAAGTTATTTAATTCTCAAAAGTAAAAAAAACCACTCAAAATTAAAAAAAAAGCTTGATTTAAGATTGACAATGTCGATTTTCCCTATTTGCTTATGTTATGAGTACAAATTAATACAGTTTCTCTCTGCCCTGATTAGTTACCTAATACGGGAAAACAAAGTTAAAGTCCCTTTATTTTTAATGAGGTATAGAGGGAGGGAACGCTCCACAAAATTTTATTGGAAGCTTTAACTTGAATTTTATGACTTTTTAAGACATAAACATTTCATGTATTAAAACCCCACATTGTTGGGATCTCTAATACTGCATACCAAAACCTGTTTGCTGCATAGAGTTTATCCTCATTTGATGCAGAAATCAGAGATGTGGTGGGTGAAGGTGGATGAAGGCAAAGGAGAAGTATGTCTGCTTATGAAAGAAGTTGGAATATGTCTGAAGAGGGCTGATTTCTTTTCTTGTCACTTTTAGAGGCTTTGTTTTATGTGTGATTGAGATCAAGAAAAGCATTAATGGAAAAAGTGCTCTCAACATGGGCAGACTTGACACTACTTCATGTACTTTTCTGCACAATAACTTATTAGATTGGACATTTTAGGAAATATGAGGACTATACAGAGTGCCTGTAAACATGGACAGTCAAAAAATATCATTTTTCAGAGGTTTTAAACCACATATAATTGTCTCACATAAGCATCGGAGAGAATTTCCTCATGCTTTTGGTATCATAGAATCATAAAATCTTCCTGTTAGAAAAGACCTTTGAGATAATCGAGTCCAACCACACCCATCCTCTGCCAAACCATGTACCTCAAAAACTCATCTACCCATTTTTTAAACACCTCTAGGGATGGTGACTCAACCAACTCCCTGGGCAGCCTGTCCCAATGCCTGACCACCCTTTCAGTGAAGAAATTCTTCCTAATATCTAGTCTGGTATCATGCCACATAACCGGCAAGAACAATAAATCAAAGGACCAGTTCTGCAGATAACAACTGAAACATGACTTCTTGTCTTTGTAGAGACTGCTTCAGGATATGAAGCTGATTTCATTTGATAACTAGTCTTTGCAGCACAGGACTGGAAAAACAAGGCAAAAAAACAGATCCAGAAATCCCTGCTGTGCACATTTTTAATTTGCTTGTTTAAGAGATGGGACTTTCCACACAACAAGGTGCAGTCCTACACATTTGTACAAGAGCCTGGGAATAGAAATACTCCTGCAGCAAATAGATAGCAGTTATTTTCCTTTGATAGAAATTTTTATCTTTTATACACACTGGGGAAGAAATCCCCAAAGTCAAATAAACAAAAAGCTATTTACCAGTTATACTTATCAGTGTTTACCTGTAACATCATGTGCTATGGTTTATTTTTCTTTCCACAGAGCACTATTTCTTTGTGGCAGCCAGACAGCCATCACAGCTTTTCTTTTCTGCCTTCAGACTTTGGAAACATAACATCTGACTCTTATACAAGCATTTCATTTTTTCGGACGCTGCCTACACAGGATAAAAATTGTAATAAAGACAGAAAACTGATTTGTTTTCTTAAAATTGTCTTACTACCTTGAAAGCATCATTAGACACAGCTTAGTGTGAAGTCACTGCCTAAAGTTTACCATGTCAAACAGTGAATCTTTAAATTTCATAATTATGTATATTTTGGATTTTTATTACCAACAAGCCTCTGAGAACTGAACTTGAGAATAGATTCTTGTTACTCAGTAAATCAAATACCTCTCTGATAAGTCTATCGATATTTTCAACTTATGTTTTCTTTAAACCAATCTGACAATTCTTCTGAGCTTGTATGAAAAATACTTGCAATCAGAATTACTGAATAACTTGGCTGAAATGCTTAAACATTAGTAAATTTGCATGCCTCTGCCTGCACCAACTTTGAAGATTTTTACAAGCAAAATTCATTGTCTTCAATCATATGAGTAAACTGCTGCTTCCTGAAACCACAACATACATCATTCTTTTATGATCTCTTTACAGAACAGTCTGTATTTGAAATATAAAAGATGCCACTCTACTGATCTTTATACTTCCACCTCAAGAACCTACGTTTGTAACATGCAGCTTCCTTCTCTCACTTATTTGTGACCTTGTAAATACATCACATAAATGAAAGCTGGTTTATTTTTCCCAGCTGCATCAGTAGGTAAAATAAAAGATATTACCTACCTGAATAACCTCTGATACATTCTTAGAGCATTATGACCACAATACCCTACTTTTTATTTTAACAAGTACAATCTACTTGTAAAAATAAATGTTATTTACTTCAATTCTATAATGACACCTTGAGGTGCTGACCCAGTTCTGGTAAAAGAAACAAAACAAAGTCTTCCCTTTTGTAAATCTAAAAATACCTAAACATTGAGGTTAATTTAAAATATAATCCGTTCTCATGGAATTAATATTGTCCAAAGCTAAAATAAGATGGCCTGCTCAAATCTCTGATAGTTTGAAAACACTACTCTTTTTTTTTAATGTTTATATTTCTTAAAGAAAATTAATCACAATTCATTCAAAGCAGTAGGATGAGACAAAGTTACCTCATGCTAGTTGAAACTATTCATTTCAAAAATCTTTTGACAATCTTTGTTGTGGTAATAGGGTTTAGAGAACACTGAATGCTTCATGACAGCAAGTACCACATCATTTGTCCACAGTACCCAGAGACCGTATTAGGAATTTAATGTTGCCTCTGTGGAACCCCCCTGCCTTATTCCTTGCAGTGGTATGAGAAACAACAGCTGTGATACTAATTTGTCACTGAAGTTCTTATGAAGTGCCAGTCAGTTACTACAGAACGAGGCAAACTCCTCGTGCACCTTTCAGTGAGATATGAACTCTTTTTATGTCGGCGCAAGACTGACCCCCACAGAACAGAAGAGGGTTTCTAAAGTGTTAATCCTAGAACAAGCTCACTCACATAAGTGGAAGGGGGTCAGTAGTATGAAAATAAGATGAATGCCAATTTTGAACAACAAAAAAAGAGAAGGAAAGTGCAGACAAGGACAGAGGAATAGCAAAAAGGACCACAATCTGAGTGGCAGCGAAGTGTTTACCTCAGCTTAACTCTACAAGCAAAAAAGCATTCCCAGGTAAGCAACAGATGGCAAGTGCTGGCTGCTGTTTGCGGAGGTATACAATAGTTCATGGTCAACACTGGCTAGAAAAAGATGTATTTCAAATCATGAATCAGGTTCAATTTTCTTTTCTTTGAGTTCAAACATGCAAGTTTATACATAATGAAGCAGAATTTATGAGTAGATCAAATGGGGGAACAATTTGCAGGGTAAGAAGGCAAGTAGCTCAGGTTTCTAATATTTTGAGGTTCTCAAATCAGATCCTGCTTTTAAAACTAAGTTGGTGTTTTATACTTCACTATTTTGTTAGGAGTACTATAAAAAAAAATTAAGAAAAAGAAAATAAGTTCACCAATGTTTTAATGTCTTATGTCAAAGATCGAAGGAGAAATCCAGGGGTTGACACATGCAAACTGAGTCCAACTTTTAAAGTCTACTCAGGTATTAACCATGAAGTAATAAAAAGTCTAGATAACAAACTAAATACTTGCTGACAAACATGATTTGAAAAGCCTTCACTTTACATTTCGAGTTTCCTTGAGTACTTAGTAGAAAACGTGACAATATCTACTGACACTTCCGGAACAATGGTATAAAGAACCAAAACTCTAGCATTTCAGATAACTTCAGAATGGGGCCTTGGATTTGGCAACAGCAACAAAATAACATAACATAAATGCATAAACTACATTGAGTTTTTCTGTTTTATTGCCTCCTGACTAGTGGGAGTTCTCAGCTGAACCTCAGGCAGGGATTTGAGGATCTTGCATATAGCATCACAAGAAAAGATCAAAATCAGAAGTGTTTCAACATGAGCTCTTCTACAGGACAGCTCAGAATTTTCTCCTGCAAACCCCAAACATAACCTAAGGAATTCTACCATTCCTGGGCCAATGCATTTTCAGAGTCTTCTTGTTGTTTTTTTTTCCCTTAGCAACAGTGGTCAAGTTTCTGTTGATAGCAGAAAGAGAAATGGAAGGCATAGAGAGAAATTTGTATGTGCTGGGTGTTGGGATGGCTGAGGCACACCAGAGAGTCTAAAAAGTAAAGTAATGCATGGCAGAAGGTTTCTGAGAGGAGCGTTGATGGCCTCTCTTTTTGGGCACCTTTGGTGCTCTTAGACTTCAGTATTTTTAGTCTTTGGAACCAGGACCTTAAGCTCCCCTTGCCAAGCCGTTTGCAGAAAGCATCCTTGCTGGCTTGTGGTTCCAATTATTATCAATGGGCTGACATGGAGTGCAATGAAACAATACCTTTTTCTTCAATGAGCCTATTTAATAAGAAATACTGCCAGCAAGTTGAAAGTAGGTCATTTGAGAAACGTAACATCTAAAGGCTTTTTTCTTTACAGAGCTTTCAAAAGAATTCCATATAATAGAAGACTTGCAAAATCTGTAATTTGTATGCAGTTAGAAAGAAAGGGATTCTAATGGAAAATTTCTACTGAGTAGTTGATTTGCACAGTGCCAAGCACCAAAAGCTTCATCTGAGATCAATGAAGACTTCTGATGCATCCCATTTCAGGTAATTAAACCTTGCACAACTTCTTTGAGAATATTATGTAGTACTTTATTCTGTTTTCTAGTTGTCTTCAGACTATCCCAGTTTACATAGAAGTCGTTTTTGTGGTATTTGTTTCTTTCACGACCCACCCTGAGAGATTAGATTTCAGCCTAGGGTTTGTTAATAAACAATTAAGTTTTTCATGCAATTTGGTGTGGAGAAATCTAAAAAGTAAGAGGCTATTTTTGCTATCTCTCAGTTGGATGAAAAACGTTCATCCTGAGGAATAACTGTTGTCAAGTAGGTAATGGAAAATAGCAAAAAAGAGAATGCTGTGCTTTCTATGTACCAAAACCAATATTTGAACTTACATTTTAAATTCTTTCCAAAATATGGACATTTTACAAAAATCAGGCAACTTAAATAGCTAGGGATAATAAAGGATCTACAGAATAACAGTGAGCCAGTTGTGTACTTTTTGGTAAATACATTTCAATGTCTGTTCTATAGCTGACTGTTAAAGTGGAAGTATGTATCTTCTTGCTGTGTTGCAGTTAAAAAGGGCAGAATATTGACTAAGTTAGAGCTGATCCAGTGTCCACTAAGTTGCTGGATAGACACCAAATGGTGTCAATGCCTGTTGAAACAGGTCTTCCTAATCCAGTGGAAAATTTATGAACAAAAGTCAAATTTGCCGAGTATACTGCTGTAATCAGGAGACTACCACAGTCAGAGTTATTTACAGTCTTGGAAGACCTAGTTGACACGGGAAGTAATTTCTACACCTCTGGATGTGCCCCGTACATATCACTCATTGCATGCATTCTGCTGAGATCATCCATAGTTGCACAGTATGTCTGATACATGTGAGCCGTATCAATTGTGCACACAAACTACTTGGGATATAGAAAATATCAGACATTTATTTATGTTCCTTCGTAAGCTGAGGGGCCTGAGACAGAGCACCTTTGAATGCAACAGCTGTTACCTGCTTGTGTTCTTTTCTTAGCTTACATCTACCTCCTTTTCTTAAAACTTTCATCTGACGACATAAACATGGGCTTTCATGGATCGCATTCAGTCTGACATAAAAGAGGCACGACCAATATTTGTTCATGAAGTGCCAGGATGGTAGTGACGGATGGGCATAAAGGTATGATGTTACCTGCCAGCTACTGCTGGTTGCACGTGTCTCAAGAGTACACACTGTGCAATTTCCTGAGAGAAACTGAGTAGATATTCTACTAGTGCAAAAAGAAATTATAAACTTGCAAACTCAGAGATTATATGGTAGGACCTATGTCCCTTCCTGCTGTTTTATTATTTACAGTCTTCTTGAATTTGCTTCTACCACTCAGACCTCTTCTTTGAAATTCAGTAGACAAGACTGTGATAAAATGTATGTTGTGCTAAATGTCTAAAATGTGACTTTGGGACATACACATGAAGGAAGTATTCTAGGAGTAAAATCTATCTGTAACACATCAGAATCTGGACAAATTCCTACATTACTAAGTAATACATTAAAAAAACTTGAAAAATTTCTTTTAAATATTTAATTAAACATTTATTGGACTATATCTCATATATGTGCCTTATTAGTTATCATATTTCTTCAGACAGAAAGATAGAGGCTATGATACAGAAGAATGATAGACTATACGAACTGTGAAAGGTCAAGTCTAAAGCATTATTTGATATTTGCTAGAATGTATCCTTTTCTTTCAGGAAGGAAAAGAAATAAAAATAAACTAGTTTTATCCAATCAGATGAGTTTATCTTCTATCTCCTTCTTGTTCTTGGCCTCCAGAAATAATAAACTGGTTGTACGTACTGACATTTTTCTGGAAGATCAATCTTCTCAGTCACACTGATTTTGCAAATGTAATACCACCTTGCATTTATATAGCTCATTTCATCACAAAGAATCCCAAAACCTTTTACAAATTTAATGTAGTGGAATATATATTCATTCCACTCTGAACACGGCCAACTCCAGGACAGGGTGCACTATGTGACTAAATAATATCAATTTAAGGCAGGAAGTAAGAAAAAGTATTGTATCACCTTAAAAATTCAAGAAAAACTTAATGTGGCTGCATGATATCAGTAAAACTATGGATTGTATCTATTTTTTTTCTGAGTACCCTCCAAAGAGTCGTGAAAAGACTCTACCACCCGTGGACACTAAGACTGTAAGATTACCCTTACTGGGCAGACCAGGAGTTATTTCAACGCTGTATTTTGTTTCAGAGACCAAGTGGCTAGAAAAGAGTTTAAGAACAAAGAAGTTACATAATCCTGTTCCCCTAGACCTTGCGCAGCCTGCTAAAGGGCATGAGGATGCTAAGGGAATGGAAGTGTTAAGGGACATGTCATAGCTAACACAGTCTGGAGACATGCACAGTGGAGCAATTCCCAGCTGACTGTAAAATGAGGATTATGTTTCATTCTTAGTCATCTCTGTTTCAGGCTAGTATGAGGACAGAAACACCAGCATAATCAGATTTATTAGGGCAAAATAATCAACCAAGAAAAATACGAATTGCACTGAAAGTTAAAGCAAGTCTTACAAAGAGAGAAATTATTTTCTAGAACTTGAAAATTTACTAATTTATAAATAAAATTTTAGAGGGGTTTTATTTATTTTTATATGTATATACTGGAAACAAAGAAAAAGAGACACCAATATAAATAAATATTATGGATGTGCATTATGCATTAAAGATGACAGAGAAAATAATTAGGTTATGTTCTGTATGTAGTCTTTGTGAATTAAAATGCTGATTACACTAGAAATCACAGATACCAATAACTATTTACAGGCTTACAATGTTCTAATCCTCTAGATTCTTAAAGGTGTGTGATGGGCTTTTTGGTATCCTGTTAAATATCAGATTTAGTGACAAGAATGAGAAATTGACTTGCTCTTGTCTCCTTATCACACAGCAAAGGAGTGAAGAAGTTGCTTTTTTTTAATACGTAATGTACTTGTACTTCATGTCTCCTAAAATGGATAACAACATGCTGATGATAAGAATAGAAGAGAAACAGATGCACCTGTTAGAAATTCCACATTCTGAAGTGCAGTCTGCCAGAAATTTCTCTTATTCATTCCATAAAATCCCTGCCTTTTACAGGTGCTCAAAAGCAGCTATAAGTACATAGCTACTGATGCACCATCTGCACAAGTAAGTGACTTTGAAATGTTATTTCTCAGAAACATCACAGATAAAACAGGATAATTCTTAACAGGAAAACATTAAGAACAAGATACATAGTCTCATCATTATTTATCAGGTAAGGACAACACACAGAGCACCTGCCACTCATCACAACAAATTAATCCATTCTTACCTCTGAATTTAACTGCGTACAAATTTGAATGGCAAACCAAGAGATTGGAATAGTTTAGAATCTGCTTGTAATGGTAAGTGGAATTAAAACTAATCACAGTAATGAAATAAGGATCTAGATAAGCAAAAACAGTAAGGTTTATGGATTGTTCATATGCTTCAAAAAGTGCAATTCATTACATTATCCCTTAAATACTGTTTAGGAAATGATTGACAGTTTTGTGTTAACCATTTTAGATTAAATAAGTAACTATTAAACTTGCTTATCTGACAGCTTATGGTAACAGCTTGAATAAAAGGTCTCCTTTCCACAATCTCAGCTAATCTTTAGTTTGAAAGAAAACATTTCGTGTTAAGTCAAAGAAGGTCTCAAGTCTGTGATTTCTTTTATCCAAATCCTTAAAACAAATTAAAATCTGTAACTGGATTGTACTCAAATTTTAAAACATCCTTTACTTTGTTCCTCAAAATTCAGAGTTAACCAAAAGGGAAGGAGGTTTTTTCCATCGGTAATTGAACATCAATATGGCGAATAGCTTTTGAAATATTAGCAGTCTACAGAACAAGGGAAAGAACTCAGATTAATCATTAATGCAGGAATGACCCAGCTTATTAAGCATATGTAACTTTCACTTCCTTATGTGTTTCAGCACTTTTCACGAGGGTAAGATTTTCTATTCTTACTTGACTGCTGCTGGAAGAGCTGATAATTCTCAAGGGATGCTTCTCATGCACCATCAAGGTGAACTTCAACGACTCATGAGCACAGCACTGTTCTCAATCATTAGATGCAACATGGAGATTGACTTTTTAGGGGGCAAAAAACCCCCAGAAATCTCAACAAATAGTGACTTTAAATCTTGAGTCCTCGTTAAGACTATGAAGTCTAAGAAATCCCCAAAACCTGAAAAAAACAAAACAAATCTAAACTATACAAAAAATATACAAAATCCCTCCCAAATTACTGAAATGTTCTCAATGAATATTTGCTAGCAATTATTTGGTCTTTGCAGAACAATTTTTTTTTCTATTTTGTTGCTACAGGGTTTTTTCCTTGAGGAAATGAAGTTTCCAGACATGTAATACAGGCTGTACTCTAAATTCCTGACAGCATTTCCTATGCATAGCCCTCCTGATAAGATTTTTCTTCCAATAAGAGATTTGGTGGTTGTCAAAACATAGTTGAGTCCTTTTCTGTAGTTATTAAAGCGTCTATTAATGCAAGTTTAGAATCAATTCAAAGAGCTTAACAGTGTTAACCCTACCTAATGCCATCTCTAACTAGAGCTACAAGGAACAGCTGAGATACCTGAATCGTGAAGTGTGGTTGTACAGAAACAATGATTTCAACAACAAGAAAAGGCTTTACAAAGGTTTTTGTAACATCTATATTTCATAAGTCAGTCAGTTCTCCATTAATGTTTAAGTGGTTTGTGCTTGCCCTTCCACAACATTTAGAGTAATGAATGCAAATAGCAAATAGGGAGATAACTCATAACTACTTTTGACAACCCTAATTTTCAAACATCTAGTCTAGTCATATATGATAACTACCACAAGCAGACAGACAAGGCCAGAGTGTCTAGATGCTACCGGCTTAACTGACAGCTTCATTCTGACAGCTTAATTGTTTTTTGTTTGTCTGTTTGTTTGTTTTTTAATTAGCAATTCAAATTAAAAAAAAGTGGTTAATAATATCAGAATTATGAAAGGCACTTCTTCAAATAATATACATTTACACTTTACTCATACAATATAAAATATATATCATATATGTAAAAACTTTGATATAAACATCTGTTTATTTTATAGTTATAAAGAATGTTACATTTGCTTCAAGCAGTCTTCTAAACCCAAGCCTGTCTACCTTTCTAGAGAAAAACTAAATCTTCTGTGCCTACTGTGCATCTCTGTGTAGATAGTGGGTGTATTTGGGGGCATTTGTGTATTTACAAACTATCTATAAGTACTATGTAACAATTTCACTGATGTTTTAAAACAGCCTTTGCCTGGAGTACTTGTTAAACTTCTTGCATTTCAATTATCCATCTGTTAGGGAATCAGCTTAGAACACCAGTTTTTTAAATCGAATTTCTGCTTTGCTCAGATTTTGTTGCCTGTCCATATTATTTATTCTTTCCATATCTTACATCTTTATCACAGTGTAACTACAGCGAGACAAATACTCAAACTTGAAAAACATTACTATTGTGTGGTATTGAATACCCATGATACAGACTTATAACCAATGTTGAATAATCTGTGTATATTTTCACTACTAGCAAATCAAATTCGTAATTTCAGCTGTGAAATTCGCTTAGTGTCTGAAACTTTAGGCAAGTAGAAAAAAAGAATCTTCAAGACAAACACAGACAAAGAATTTTAGACATAATAAATTAGAAACAAGCCTGTTGAGAACAGTTACCACCTTCAGATCATCCTGGGTCCTCAGCTCTGCCAATATACAAACAAGAAACATATACAGGAGAACACAGAAGTACTGTCATTAGCAAATCAATACAGCAAATGGATGAAGTTTTCTGACTTTAAAATTAATGAGGGAAATTCACATCATTAACTTGGAATGGGATTATCTATGGTCTGTAGTCTCAAGCTAATCTTCAAATGTGCATCAATGTGTAAAGAAAAGCTGAAAGTAGATATACAAATTTTAACCCATTATAGGTATATCCAGATATATCACTAATAAAAAAGGCTAACTTTTTCTTCACTTTTCCAAAATACATATAGCCTCTCCTATATCAGGTAAAAGGAATACCCTACCAAGAATTTTACTAATAAAAAGTTATCTCCTTTCATTATGAGATGAAGAGTTTAACATTATTTTGTTTTAAATTAATATTATCTTTATACTATATCATTACCTGATACGGGAATTATGCTTATCCATTACCTTATGTGATGACCTGAATGATATTTATAGGCAAATTTAATGTTCTAAAAAAGCATTTATTTTCACATCACCACTCACAAAATCAGTCCCTTCAATAAGCTGAACTGTAAAGCTTTAAAAAAAATAAAATAGAAAAAAAGAAGAGAGATAGAGGTCAAGAGAACTACCCCTGCATATATAAGGCACTATCAAAGTCAGAAGCAATCTTTAAATGCTGATGTCACACTCAAGCTTCATTCCTGGATCCTGAAGAAACTGCTTTGAAGTTAAGATGTATTAGAATATGAGGAGCCAAAGTAGGCACTGGGAAATGAAATCGCTATATCTGAGTTATTAATATGTTGCTTTCTTTAATGCAATTTGTTTAATATTTTTTATACAAAATTTGAAATAATCCCATCATTCAGTTAAAAGAATAAAAATACAGCACTTACTGTAACTGTCTTTTTGCCTAGCTATGAAGCAAAGGAATCAAATAAACATCAGGAGTTTAAAAGTTTAGCAACTTCATTACATTTCTGAAGCTGGCATAAAGTATATTTCTGTCCAACTGACAGTAATTACATCAGTAGTCATTTTAGGTTCTTGCATGATTCCACCCTTTCATAAAGGTTTGCAGTGCTTACATGATCAGATCACAAAGGTCTCAGCTTTCGACACCAAATACAGAAGAAGAGCCAATATATCAAACAGTTTTACATCTAGTACAGACAATATCAGAGTCTGGATATTGCTTCTTAGCTGCTTCTCATCCTATAGCCATTACAAAAATACTGTATGGTATATAAGAAACTGTAAATAAATTGCACTGTATCTTTATGTAATTTGTCAGTGGTGCATAGAGCTCTGCATGAATGCAAGAGATGAGTATGAATCTCTACAGCAGTGTGAGTTACACTCCCTCTACAGTGCCTGTTGAAAACAATTGGGAAAAAGTAATAAGTTCAGTCTTGCAAGCGAGAAAGAAGGAAAGGAACCAAAGTGCCCTATTCTTGTCAGATTTTGATACTATAAATTTTAAGCAAAAGCAACTGCATCTAAGCCAGCTATCAGTAAACTATCAAGAGAAAGTATTTTAAAGATCTATTACACTAAACAGCTTCCTTTCTCTGCTCTTCAAGAGAAGTTAGCACAGTCCCCAATGCCTGATCCCACAGCATGAGGGAAACACAGAGCCCTCTGTCAAAGACTTGAGTTTTCATACCATAAACCTAATAAGAAACCTGGATGGGATCAAGCACACATTTACCATCTCCAGCCACCATCCCTCCCTTCCCCTGGGCAGAGGCTAAACCAAAAAACTTGTGCTACAGTCTCCCAGGGATTATGCAGCAGATTAGAGTAATATATCACAATATCACAGTATCACAAGGTTGGAAAAGACCTTTGAGATCATCGCTTCCAACCTATGACCCAACACCAATGCCTACTCGTCGTCTAAACCATAGTACTAAGTGCCTCATCCAATCTGCTTTTAAACACCTCCAGGGATGATGACTCCACCACCTCCCTGGGCAGTGCATTCCAAAGGCCAATAACCCTTACAGTGAAATTTTTTTCCTAATATCAAGCCTAAACCTCCCTTGACTAACTTGAGACCATGTCCTCTTGTTCTGTCACTGGTCGCCTGAGAGAAGAGACCAACCCCTGCCTGCCTACAACATCCTTTTAGGTAGTTATATAGAGCAATAAGTTCTCCCCTGAGCCTCCTCTTCTCCAGGCTAAACAACCTCAGTCACTCTTCATAGGGTTTGTGCTCCAGCCCCTTCACCATCTTCCTTGCTCTTCTCTGGACAAACTCCAGCATCTCAACACATCTCTCTTAAACTGAGGGACCCAGAACTGGACACAGTACTCAAGGTGTGGTCTAACCAATGCCGAGTATAAGGGGATGATAACCTCTCTAGTCCTGCTGGCCACACTATTCCTGATGCAGGCCAGGATACCATTGGCCTTCTTGACCACTTGGACACACTGCTGGTTCATGTTGAGTTTCCTGTCTACCATGACTCCCAAGTTCCTTTCCACTTGGATACTCTCCAGCCGCTCTGTCCCCAGCCTATAGTTCTGCATGGGGTTGTTGTGTCCAAAGTGTAGAACCCGGCAATTGGACTTGTTAAACTTCATCCCATGGGAATGTGGTGATTCTCCTTAAAAATTGCATGACTTTCACAGTTACCTCACACTGTACATCCATCTGACTGCATAAAGAGATGATCTATTAGTATTTTAATAATAATAATTGTAATAACCAAGAAAGCTAGTGAATGAATGTTCTTAGCAGCAGTACAATTCTATAGAAACCATTTAAAGCAAATTACATTAACACAGCTCAGCAAAATCAAATGTGAAATCCAACTCTTATCTCTGAGTCTAGACTGGATCTATTACATGTGAAACACTTCCACTTATAGAGATGCCACTTAGCCTCATGAAATTCATCTGCTATTTATGTGAACAAGAACATTAATGTTATTTTTTACTCATCTGCAGAAGGTGCTGGAAAGTGAAATAACCATTCTAGAGGTATTCTGATATCATAAAAAATGATCAATTACTCCGATTTAACATACTTAGTGCTCACTCTGATTTATGGATCTTATTTTATGCAAATAAACTCTTACTAATATATAAACTCCCATTTTTCTGTTTTTAATACCTTCAATTATATACTGCTAATATATATGTAGCATACAGTCTTTTCTCTAGGCAGTGTAGAACTGTGTGAAACAATTAAAAAGCAGACCAAACAAGAAGAACTTAATAAAATGTATGCCATGCATGTTTGACAGACACAAAAAGATAAAAAGCTATCATAATATTTTCCTGATCAACTAATGAGTTTTAGATCAAGCAAAGAACTTTACTCAGTATTAGGGTACAAACAGATCACCTAACTACCTTCTCAACAGTTAAATAAAAAAACTTTAAAAAACAAAGGACATTACGTACGAAAGAGCACTACATGTAAACTTCAGAAGACTACTGCAACTTTATACAGTTACTTATATCACTTGCCACACAAAGGTAATGCAATGAAAAATTTACCAAAGTTCAAAATGAAATATTTCTACGAGATGCACTGTCACATGAACTGAGCATATACAAAATATTTATTACAAATGTATACCTCAATTTTATAAATTTATGCTATCAATAGTTTGTAATACAACAGTTTAACCATATAGAATAAGGCTAAAATGTTTGACAGTTATTTTGGGGACAGAGCACACTGCATGTTTTCTGGATCTATGCAAAATAGACTTCCCCACCTCTCGCCCAACAGTTGTGGCCACATCCTGAGGCAACTTCACAGACCACTTCAACAAAAGATAACTGTTCTATGTCACACATAATGAGAAGAAGAGACAAACAGACATTCACCTCACAGAGCTGACATGTGGTGAGTCAACATTTGTTCTATCTTGTTTAGTCTCACTAAATGCTATGACACACAGCCATAGGTCAACACTTCTGAAGTCGTCAATAATTAGCAAGATGACAGTCAACCCCAGAAATTCCCCCAAATGGCTTCCAAGCACAGATAAAGAAACAAAGAGTGAAGTCTTATATGTGGAAACCTCTTGCTAATCACAACTGAGAAAAAAATCAACAAACCCATAACATGCTCAAAGAGCAACTTGATCACAAGTCATGAAAAGGAGCTTGAACTTGGTAAAAAAAATCCAGACATTGATAAGCAGAAAAAATATGAAGTGCCCTTTCTTCTTGCCCTCCAAAGACTTCAAATGTAACTTATTTTCTATATAACCAGAAAGCACTAGAAATAAAGAAGATGAGGTTTTTCCCTCCACCTCCTTTGTATATTGGCCAGCTGTATCCTGGGCTGCATCAAAAGTAGCATTGCCAGTAGGTCAAGGGAGGTGATTCTTCTCCTCTATTCCACTCTCATAAGACCCCACCTGGAGTATTATGTCCTGTTCTGGAATCCCCAACTTTAGAAGGATATGAAACTGTTGGAGCCAGTCCAGAGAAGGGCTACGAAGATAATCGAAAGGCTGGAGCACCTCTGCTATGAGGATAGGCTGAGAGAGTTAGGATTGTTCAGCATGGAGAAGAGAAGGCTTTGGGAGGACCTCGTAGTGGTCCTCCAGTACCTGAAGGAGTCCTACAAGAAAGTTGGGGAGGCACTTTTTAGAAGGCCAAATAGTGATAGGATGAGGGGGAATGGCTTTAAACTGGAAGGGGGGAGATTTAGATTAGACATTAGGAAGCAATTTTTCACAATAAGGGTGGTGAGACACTGGCACAGATTGCCCAGGGAGACTGTTTATGCCCCATCTGGAAGTGTTCAAGGCCAGGTCGGGTGGAGTGTTGAACAGCCTGGTCTAGTGGGAGGTGCCCCTGCCCATGGCAAGGGAGTTAGAACTGGATGATCTTTAAGTCCATTCCAACACAAACCATTCTATGATTCTATGACTCTATGATTCTATGATTCTATGATTCTATGATTCTATGATTCTATGATTCTATGATATTAGACTCTTCCATGCCAAGGCCATGAGAGTCAGGATTGCATCTGCTCAGATACACACTTCTCCAAGAAGCAGCACCCTAGTTTAGCAGCATTGGCAGCACTACAGCATCAGTAGTTAAATAGTGCAGAGAAAGAAAATACTTGTGTGGTGTCTGTTAATGAAGATGATCTGAAAAATGCTAGTAATTTACATCTGCTCACAATTATTTTGATAACTGTAATCAGAAACAGCAGCAGTGCGAGACCAAGAGATATTGATGGTCAAAAATAAAGGCAGACAACCAGAATCTGTAGATGTTTTCTTTTACCAGGGGTTATTGACTGGGACACCTGGGAGTAGTAATTATATTTACCTTATTTTTACTATTTCTTTATACAAAGGCAAGTATGTCAAATACAGTGGCTGAGGGATACCCACTTCAGAACATCCTACAAATTAACAATAATGGTGTGTGTTTGCACATTTGTAGAAGAGAACATGGAACAGAGTACCCGAAACAAATACTACACACATTAGTTTCAAGAAAAAAAGTAACTCTCATCCCTGAAGTATCTTCCAGGTCCAGGCAGTGTCAACTTGATAACAGACACAAAACAATGGTAACCATTTCAGCCTCCAGTCTCTAGACTAGATGAGACAGGACAGGTCCACTGGACACTGTAGTATTTCATACTCCACGAAAAGGCCAACTCCTCATTGCAAAGGTCTTGGTTTCTGCTGATACAAAGCATGGACAATGTATCACAGGACAGTAAATCTGTGTCTACATCTGATCAGAATAATGTGATTCATTGATGTCAGAAAATCTCACTATTATGCACTGCTGTACAATTTGCATCCTTTTTCATTTGCTCTCACACGCACTCTAATAAGACAATTTCTGCTTCTGTTTCCTGAGTGGGAGTTCGCTGAAGACTGGATTTCGTTATCAACACTGATGGCTGAACACTTTCAAACTTCAGCTTATATCTGGACAAAGTATACAGTGAAGAATAATACAATAAATGTCTTGTCATCATTTACTGACAACGTACAATGATCTAGGCCTTGTATGCTTTTCAATTTTACAGAATACTTGGTTGTGTTATGCATCACAGTCTTTATTTTTCCTATTCTTCATTTCAGTCATTCAAAAACCATCAGCCAAATCCCCACACTCCTAAAGCGACTTTAAAAACAATTATTTTGAATATAAATTAACTCTAAATTCCTTCTATGTGCTTGTGATCTGTCATGCCTTTCAAGTTCAGCTGTCTTAGGATTTACATACAGACGCAAGGGCTTCTTTTTGAAAACTCAGAGAAAAAAAAAGAGTCTGAAAACTGGAACGTCAATGAAATACATAATTGTCCTTTTTAAAAAATAATGCATAGTGACAATTGGCTCTTGTTTCTTTGCTCACTCAAAGGATTTAAGTCATGTATAAGTTTAATATAAGCAAACCCTCAATTAAACAACAAAATTCAAAACTGGAATCCAACCAAGTGGTAGAGTATAAATGCATATCAGAAACTCAGGAAACACACTCTACTGTGAAAAATAATGCCTGAAGTAAAACTGAGTTAAAGCTATAAATATTCTTCTTTGGAACAAATATCTTTAATGTTTTGAGTGTAAAACATTAACTTTTCCCTCCCCACAGTAATAAAGAAGCTCATATACAATGACAAGAAGGAGACAAAACTCTAAACTAATGCGTATTTTTCCCCTAAACTATTGCACATTTTTCAAAACCAGTTTAATAAGACATCTTCCACAAACAGATATTTGAAGGATATTGTGAATAAGCTGACTCAAGATACTTCAGCTCTTACATTTTGAGAGATATATATTGCTCAGATACTCAGCAGCACATTAAGCTAGACACTGACCTCAGAAATTAGTTCTGTGCTCCAGTTCCTCCTCTGACTTGGTCTATTCTGTCATGTGAAATGTCTCTCCGGTTCTTCATATCCTCTCATGAAAAACCTATGCTAGAAACACATTTTTTAACCACAGGATTAAAACAAATGAAGAAGAAAAAAAGAAACAAAACATGAATCCCCAGTAAGTTGTTCAAAATACAAGATTTTTCCTGGGGGATATCAGAGACTCAAAAAAAGAGTAGATCTACAATTTTTTCAGAAAGTGATCTGTCAAATGTTTTTTCACCACAAAACACTCTGATAAGAAACTAGAATTCTTCAATGCAAACAGATGTATATTACTACTATAAAGAGCGTTGTAACAGTCATACCAGCAAACTAAGTGATCCTGGAAACATTCCTAGACACTTAGGAGATGGAGCAATCCGAATTTATGTGTTTGAGCAGCCTTAGCATCCAAAAGTGAGTGGCTTAATGTTTACTGCATTCCTACTAGGAATTGTCCCTGGAATATTTAAATGCTAAAGCATACACTGAAGAATTGCTTGTGAGAAGACTAGTTTAAACAGTTTAGAATCACAGCCAGGAATGACCATTGTCACTGTTTTCCCAGGGCATATCTTCACACTAAAAAAGGACCTTCTACACATGGTTCCTAGGATTAGCCCATTTGGAGCATCATTTTCCTTTTGGACTTGCTCTTGAAAAGGCGATGAAGCAGGAGAACAAGGTCTGAGAGTGGCAATAAGAACAGTAAAGATTTCAAGATGTTTAAAGTATCTAGGCTAGAAAACTCCTCAGGGAGACATCACTGTAACTTTCAAGACTGACAGAAGTAAATTATGTTGCACTTCTGCTACGGACAGGTCAGTAAGATCTGGATGTAGTTTCTGTCATAAAAGATACTTAGGGTAGTCTTTAAGAACATAAGAATTCTAAAAATGGAAGATTGCGAAAACTTACTTAGACACCAAATTTCTTGATGGATGAAAGTCCATCACTAGAGGTTTGTAAATAAAGATTAAGCAGACACTCATTGAGAATGGTTTAAGTAGGGTTAGTGTTACTTGAAGACAGATAAACCAGACTATCTTCTTCAGCTCTACTCCACCCATATTTGTTAAGATCTATTTTGTGAGGGTTTTTCCCTATGTTCTCAAAGATAACAGTGAAGAAAAGATACAGTTAATGTCACTGCAAAGCAAAGAAATTTATGCCTGCATCAAACTTCTTTTTATTCCATTTGGAGGTAGTAGTCCTAAGCATGTGGCAAGAAAGGAAGAATACAAAAATGCAATGCAACTGCTTGGATTTTTTTAACAATGCAGTATTTTTTTTTAAATAAAGTTAACTACATTTAAATTTTTGAATTCTCCTTTATTGTTTAGGGACACAGAACTCCCAGGAGACAAACCATCTGTCCAACACTGACAGCACATATCACCCTTGCAGTACCACCTTATTTCAATAAAGCTGAATAAACAAAATTTTTTACTGCTTTTTTTTTAACTCTGAAGTCTTAAGGGGACCAAGTGTACGATGAAACAAGGATTAAACTAACAAGAAAAACTTTTACAAGGACATTTGTAGTTTCACTGAAGGTCTGATAGAGCAAAATGCGAAAAGACACATTTTATTATTTGCTTTTCTTCATAATTCCTCTCTATATTTCTAGTTCCATCTTCACCATATTCCCTAACAATACACAGCTTCACTGAAGACTTGCTTCTTCTTCACTATTTTGCAAGTGTTTAGAAGGTCGCTGGGAGTTTTCAGACCTGAGCTTGCTTGACCTTGTCCATTTTGCAGATTTATTTGTGTTATTTCTAGCCACAGAGCTGGTCTACAAAGTGACTTTTCTAAGACTGGCATCTTCAGTGCTGCATTAGGGTAGTTTTAGGGTAATCAGTTAAAAATGAGCCATTCTGCTTCTGTTTGCATAGCAATCCCCAAAAATAAAGTACTGTGACCACCTAAGAAGAAATTATTCATCAGTTTAAATGAGTGTCCATATGTCTCACTCTTTTCTGTTCTTGAAAGTCAGATTAAAGCCTTGGTGAACATGAGTTCCCAGTATTTCCCATCTCTATCATTGTTACACTGATGCAAAAGACAGGAAATCAATGAAGTGCACCTGCTTGAAGGTCAACATATCTCAGTTTTGACTGTCCAGCAGCTTCATGAATTGTGGGCTGGCCTAAGGATATTCTATCCGAGCATACCAAGGTGTTGAAGAGAAGCTGAGGACAAATGAGGAGAGTCAGTGATCCATAAGCTTGGAAGATCGAAGGACCACGATGTATGACCAGACTGCCATTACCCTGGAGACCCTTCATGCAACTATTTTTCTTTGGCCAGCAGCTTGACTGCTCTTAGGAGAGTAGAAGCTTCATAAACCAACTTCCAAAGGCTGTAAAATTCATGGACATGACCAAATAATATCCCCTATGAAGAAAAAAACTTATGCTGACATAAAACTGAATATATATACAGTATTGTTCTTGGAAAAATTCTGGATCCCTTGGCCACAGCCTTGAACATTCTCAATAATTATGCCACTTCCCAAAAATCAAATATGTATTATGGGATAAAGAGCTCTCATCGTGTAAAAGAATCAACATAAATCAGGTGTAGGGCTTTCACAAAATTTTCTATATACACACCAGATATTAAAAGTTATTTTTAAAAATGTTTTCTTTATCACTTCTCCTTTTTAAAATTAACATACTGGCATTGATAGAATTAGAATCAAACATCAATTAAATGTCTGACCTTGAAAATGTTACAGAAGTAATGCCATGAATATATTAAGCATTTTTTACTCATTTCATCAGGCATGATATTATGAATTATGTAAAAAGAGTATCAATTTTTCAAAGCTATAGATGTGACACCACTATACGATGAAAACAAAGTACTTATATTAAGACATGTAGTTAGTCCAAACCAATGTGAGGTAAACAGTATTCATCTAAAATATTTATCAGACAGAAAAGATTCCCTAGCTACACTTTGCAGTATGCATCTTATAAGCCATCTTTTCCCATGGTATCTAGTGTGGTTGTTCTGATGCTAATGTTTTGACATTGACACTTTGAGTGTCATTGCAACATTACTGGAGTCAGGACACTGAAATATCTTTTTATGTGTGGACTATGTGTATTTCACAAATTTATTTAATTTACAGGAGATCAGAATAACAAAAAGATATTTTAACACAACCCAATTTTTAACAGTCAAAAGACATGTTAAATAATAAACTTGATTATAAAAGGCTTTCTTGTCACTAAAGGATTACTATAACACTGAAAATATTATCTAATAGACAGCAATTTTATATCTGCATCTTGAGCAATAAAAGCTACATAACCACTATATTTTCTCCTTTCATTCTCAGGAGCACCACCTCACCACCTCAGAGCAGTCATAACGGCCCAGCAAAGAAAAACAAAACAAAAAATATGTCCCACAGAAAATTTCTTTTTCCTTCACGAGATTAGTTTTTAGTCTGCAAAAGCAAGAGTATGATGAAGTATCGGTACGATACTGAAGGTGGTCATCATAAAAAAAAATATCCAGTTTCTCATTGAGCAATTTTTTTTAACACTTTTTATGTTCTTTGGAGTATGTTCCCCAGCACATATGAGAACAAGTTGTTTTCTAGGTACATTTGGAATTAAAATTTCACTTGCAAAAGTACCTTGGGTATTTAGAAACTTATCTCCATAACTTAGACGTAGGCTATTCAGTGACCACAGTCATCATGGACATTTTACCTAAAAATAATTTATAATTTTTCAGAAGCATTTTTCAAGTATTTTTGTACTTAAGACCACACAGCAGCAAAATACACTACAGTTGAAAACAAGTGAATGACAGTACACTCTAAATTTTTAGTACAAAATAATACAAAGGCTTACTAATAATTTGATTAATGTATGTATTGACTGATGAGAGATCGTCCGGAGTCTCATGCTAAACAAACAATATAAAAAAAGAACAAAAAATGGTGCTATTGCAGTAGTATAAATTTCAGATGAATATAGGTCTACATTCCAAAGATTTTTTTTAGAAACAAAAAAAGTTGTAAAACTTAAAAGAAATGCAAAGTCAGAATAATATGAAACAGCTCTGAATATTGTTATAGCAAGAATTCTGGAAAACAGGTTATTTCTAAGCTCAACTCCAGCCATACTTTAGTGTTTGATGTAAAGATGAGTGCTTCTTCAGTGTTGCTATATTAAACAAATGCATATATGCTGAGAGAACTGAGACTGCTAAGGAAAAGAAGACTGAGAGGGAATCTTATCCATGTATACAAATACCTGAGGATATTTAGCTATGAAGAGGACAGAGCCAGGCTCTTTTCACTGGTTCCCAGTGACAGGACCGGAGGCAATGGATGCTAAATGATTCCCTATGAACACCAGGAAACACTCTTTGACTGTGAGGGTGACTGAGCACCGGCACAGATTGCCCAAAGAAGTGGTGGAGTCTCCATCCTTTCAGAAATTCAACAGAAATCTAGACATGGTCCTGGGCAACTGGCTGTAGATGGTACTGTATGAGCAGGGAGTTTGACCAGATGACCTCCAGAGCTATTTACAATAGCTCTTGCAGTTTCAAAGACAAGGGGTGGTTGCAGTATGATTCCTATCTGAAAGAAGATAAGATGCATCAGCAATATATTTATGGAGGATATCATTCATCATGGAGATCAATATTAAAAAGATTGATCCAGATGTCAAAATTCTTAACTCTGTAGCAATTACAACTACCTTCACAGAATTTTGCATCACAATATCCTTTTAGTTTGAGAAAGTGATTCTGTTAGAACATTGAGGCTACACATCTAATTAAGAATGCGATTCACAGAAAACTGTGGTAATAGACAAATTTAATGGCAGATATTTGTGTAATTAATGACAATATTGATTTTTCAGTAGTTTAGGTTTTGAGCATAGGGATCCTGTGTTATCGTTATACATAGTTTTGGCATAAATGCTGGAAGCATTCATCATTTTGCAACAAACAAAATAATTAGTTTTGAGACAGAAGAACTGTGGCTGTAAATACTGAAGTGGTGACACAAGGTTTTAAGAAAATTCCGGAGGGATATGCAATATAAAACAATCTCATGAAATTTCTCATTCAAAAATATGTTCTGCTTCTTCTAGTCTAGCAAGAACTCTCACTGTCATGGTTTAGCCCCAGATTAGCTTGAGTGGCAGCTAAACGTGAGTGGTTGTGGTGGTTCCAAATCCCTCGCCCCCTCCCCAGGGAAAGGGGAAAGGGAAATGTGAGAAAAAGACTCATGGTTTGACAGCCAAAACTGAAAGAGTTCCAGTGAAACAACAATAATAATAATATTAATAAGGAAAACACTATTAATAAGAAAATAATAAACCACATACAAATATACGAAATTGCACCCCCCTCCCTCCCAATGACTATGTCACCACAGGTGCTGCAGAGCAGGCATGGGGAAAATATCCCAGGTTGGACTCAGTAGCAGGAAGGAGCTGGATTCAGGAATGCACGCATGTGGTGTCAGGGCAAAAAGACAGACAAGGTCCTTATTGGACTCTGGCCATCAAAGAAGAAAGACATGCCCTCACGATTCCTCAGTTTTATGTCGAGTATGAGGTATTGGAATGGAATACTCTGCTGGTCATTTTTGGGTCACCTGTCCTGTCCAATCCTCCCTGCAGGTACAACCCTTTATCGCACCTTTCACTTACGGCATTTCACCAGCTCGCGGATGGCCTTGGTTTCTGCAGGAATAAGTATAAGCAGTAGCCTTTTTGCATGCCAGTGCCCCATGTTATCACTTTTAGAGAGAAACACTGTCTGAAAAATATGCAGTTAAATTTCAGAAGACGAAGTTACTCAGACAAGGCTTAGCTGAAGTTAGAAACTGATTCTACATAAGCTTAAATCAGAACACTCACCAAGACTTGAGCCTTCCAGTACATACTTGGACAGATATCACTCAAATGCTAAAGGACAGACACGCACAGCTGTCTATATAAGACTGTTTTTCATTACTCAGTCCTCCAGTTGCTGGGCCCAGATTGCAGGCTCAATACCATGTTACTGAGCACTACCTTACCATCCAGTAACACTAATCTAAACTGGATATGACAGGCTGGGAGGGCACAATTTGATTTATGATAAAGTAGCTGTAGCACACAATGTGTTTAGGAAGATTTTATTCTTTCTTGTCACTTTCTAGAGTGACAAGGAAGGAGAACAATACAAGGGTTTGAACCTGAAGAATGGACCTCAGTTATGGTCCAGGGTGTGATGATGGTCAGAATCCAGACCCAGCCCTGGAATACTTGTTATTATACCTTGCAGAAGGTGAATAAACAGGAATCAGTTGCCACTAAAAGACAGGTCATGTAGTTTTGGCCTAAATTTTGCATCTTTCCCAATTTTTCCAAGTAGTCTAATTAAGAATGAAAGAAAGAAAGAATGAAAATATTTGGCTTCTGATATCAATAAAGTTGGAGCTGGTAAAGTATGATGAAGGTAGAGATCAATAGAATATAAAATAGGATAGAAAATTACTGACATATTAGAAGAAAACATTCTTATACAGGGAAAAATATTTACAATTTACTCTCTGTAGTTAAGTATGTAAAAATGAAATATAGTGCAGCACCTGAAAAAATATGTGCCTGGTGTAGTGAAATATTAAAAAATATTTAATGCTCATATCATACAAATGAGCTATTTTTTCCTCCACAATTCTTTCATTGGAAACGATAGAGATTTTTTATTTGTCATGCTGCAAAGGGTCTACTTTCACTAAATATTTTTTGCTTCTTCCTGAGAAGTTGAAAAGCAAAAGTATTTGAGTGAAAATCCTAAACGGACATTCTCTGGTATTCAGATCTATTTCTTCTATTTACAATTATCATCATCTTTTAGATAAAGACATCAGCATTTTAGAGCTTGCAGTTCTCGCAGGAACAACTCACGGGACTGTTCTCTCCCAACAGAGGGAAGAATCTGAAAGATCAGATACTAAACAATACCTAAGAAGTCTCTGAAAGATACCTGGTAGTGCTTGGTCCTAATATTACCCCTCTTTTGTTACTACATCAACTGATCTTCCTCACATAGCCAAAATGTGATTCTTATGCCTACCATAGGTCACAACGGCCATTTTGAGCACCCCCAGGCATTCCCACAGGGCTAACAGATCAGACCAAAGACTTACTGGAGACCTGTGCCTTTCTCAAGCAGGGTTTGACGGCCAGGTGAGGCACCCTTGGGTATGCTTATGGCCCATGAATCATTCCCCAGTTTCCCAGTAATTTATCTAGTTGCACTGAAAGCTTTCTATTTGTAATGGCTACAAAAATGTTGCACACAGTAAGAGGTCTTAGGCAATGAACTGTGAAGGGCAGTTCTCAGCTTCTCTGGTAATGCATTGCAAGTAAAGCAATACACAAAACTCAATGAGTAGAAATAATTAATGATCACAATTATAATAAATAATAAATTTTAATTATCTTTTTTATAATTACAAGGAGAAAAATCAAATTACTACATTGAAACAAATAGTTAAAACAGGTTTATTCACTTGCAAGAAATCATAATGGCAATATTTCTCTTTTTTAAAAAGAGCTCTTCTATAAATAAAGAAATACAAATGAAATATTAATTAGCCACTTGACAATAGATCTCATTTCAACTAAAGACTAGTTATAACCTCCTAAGACTATAAACAAGAGAGTCATATCACTAGGGAGAAATAAAGTTGTTTGAATGTATTTTGCTACTCTGGATGCAGTTCTGAAGGTGTTAAAAATGCTCATCATATTTAGCTATGTTCCTCAGCCAATTTTCCTTTTTTTTATTATTGTAAACTTTGGTTTTCCTACTGCTGTTTTTTTCCAAAAGTATTTTCTTAACACCTAAAATATCATTTTCATGTTAAGTAAGACACTGTTTACAGCATACAAGTAAACTAAATACCACACCGATAAAATTACGCTGAGCTACACCATGTCAATGTAACTTTAACCAAGAATAACCAGCTTCAAAAGGCAGTATTTATCCTAAGATTTTGCTTTCTGGTATGATATCACAGAAAGATAGAACAGTTTTGGTTTGAAAGGACCTTGATGATCACCTAGTTCCAACCTCCCACTAGACCAGCCTGCTCAAAGCCACATCCGGCCTGGCCTTGAACACTTCGAGGGTTGAGGTATACAAAACTTTTTTGGGCAACCTGTTTCTGTGCCTCACTGCCCTCACAGTGAAGAATTTCTTCATTATATCTAATCTAAATATACCCCTTCTCAATTTAAAGCCATTACCCCTTATCTTATCACTACCTGAATTTTAATATTACTTCGAAAAGATCAAGCAAGAAAGCTACATTAAAAAAGCCAAACATACAACAAAATAATATTTTATTTAATTTTTGTTTAAAAGAGAACAAATGTTTTCTTTAATTTGACATAACAATCAGCTATATCCCACTTTCTGCACGCTAAGTATAATTTTTTAAAAAAAAAACATATACAGTTTATAAGTAAAAGCTTAATTAAAACAGTTTAGAGAAGATTTCAAGCATGCAAGAAAATTTATCTTTAGAATTCTCTTTAGAAATTGATTCAACTCTGTTTACAGAATATCTATACAGTGCAAATCAGTTAGTTCATTACAACAGGAATTATTTATCCTGAGTTTATGACAGTCAGATAGTTAGCATACACAGTCACATCTTGCCAGAATATCCTCCCACTCTAATTCATCCCAGCCTGAAGGAAAGGATCCAGCAAAAGATATGCCTGACAAACTGATAGCAAAGACTGGACTTTCATCAGTTCTGTTTCCAGGAAACAATAAGGTTTCTTTCTTACATAGCTTCAGTAGCATCACCTAACATCTGTGCAAGGAGCAGTCCCTCATTTTACAATACTCAGAAAACAAGGTTCAGTAACAATTCAGGTTCATTAACAATTTTGGAAATAAGTACAAGCTTATGCATTACTTAAATACTTCCTCAACAATGTAAAAACACAAAATGGAAAGGAATTTCACTCAAGATGCAGTTAATAAAGCATTAAATAGAAAGTAAGCCTGGGGTAAAGGGAGCTGTAATTACTTTCTTATGACAAATGATTTATAGCCACTCTTTTAAGAATTCGTATGTGGTTTATAACCATTTTATTTGCACCATCTTAATTTTCATCCTCAGAGATAATTTTATCCTAAAACATCTCAATAAGCAATAAACACATGATAAACAAAAAGTTATTGCAGCTGAAACTGTAGAAAGTTGGTGCTTTGGAAAACTGCCAGCCCTGATGAATCGGCTCAGACAACTAGCATTGATTAATCCTTCTGTTAGAAGAGACTATTCCAGGGTCTGCTTTGTGATCCAGCAGAGAACAGAAAGCACTGTATGGTCTTTTAAAATACATTACGATCAGTCAAAATATATCTACCCTTACAATGAAACTAGAAGAGCCACTAGAGAGTAAAACATACTTTGAATGCCATGCTGACCTTGGGATCAACAGGAACTATGCATTATTTACACAGCTTTCAAACTGACCAAACCAGAGTATTAAGTCTGCTAACATAAAACCACTAATGGGGGTGAACTAAAATGGCAGTGCTGCTAAAAGTGACATAGGATAACCACAATGATTCAAAATACAGAGAATGAAACCATAGATGAACTAAACTAGAATGCAATGTACTGTAAATGTAACTTGCATTCCTCATAACTTTAATTTACATGTTTTCAGAAAAAAAATTATTAAATTTTAAGCAATGTATTTGGAAATATTTCATACACTGAAATGCAATAGCTACTTTTATAGCAATCTTGTTTATTAATACATTTTAATTAGTATTTTAATGTTGTGTAGCATGTTTTGTCACAGCACCAATAAATAATCAAACAGATGGCTTTCAGTAATAGCACCTCTTTCACAACAAGATGATAAAGTTTCTGGCTATGTCCCTGTCATGTACATGGTCTGAATGCAAGTCTTGCTAGAGTCAAACGTACTTCACAACAGATGAAAGAAGAGGAAAGAGGGGAAAAAAAGCCAAAGCAAAAAAAAAGCAGGAAATAAAAAGAAAATTCCTCTCCTCTTTGTTTTACTTTATTAAACCTTTTAGACTGCTGAGAAAATTCTTGGGTTTTCACTCTGCCGCTATTGTAGTAGCAATAAAGTAAACACATCATTAATTAAATTCACCTTGGTGTGCATTTTATGCACTTAACTCTATTTCCAAGCCCCAAGGGGTTTTATTGCCAAAAAAAGAAAAAGAAATTTTTATTTTTCATTGGACTAAAAAAAAATCTGAAATGTATGTTGAAAAGGGTATTTTTTGATTAATCTGACAGTTTCATAGTTTAGTTATTTGTCCTTTTTCCCATGTAATTCATGCACATGAAGTTCTGTGCGATTCTATTTCACTCTTCTTCCATGCTCCTTTCTCCTCAAAACACACTTTTGAGTATTCCTAACTGAACATGAAAAGTCCTAAATTTCCTTGAAAATTCATTTTTATTATATTAAACTTGATTATCTTCATTAATTTTTTCATTATTTTAAAGACAGGCATACTCCTAACACACAGTAAATAAAAATGAATAAATTTATATAAGAATAAAGGGGTATTTTTTGTTTTAAACAAATATTTCTAAGTCCAAAAGAAGACTTAGATTGTTTTAGAAGTTGGAACACTTATAAAATATAATATTGTCTGATCAAGAATATCAGTTCTGTGATAGCCTTTCACACTGAGATCTAACAGGATTGATTACCCTCCCATCCAGCCCAACCAATGCCATTGTACATCAACATCAATCTTCAGCATTGCAACAAAAACATAAAAACTTCTCCGTAGAAAAACCACAATTTTTCACAAAGTTTTTTTACCCCCTTAAAATGGTATTGGCACAGAGAAAACAGGTTCTCTCCTTCAACAATCAGATAATGAACTGGCAGAACTGATGAGTTCAATTCAGAAGCAACTCTCGCAACTCACTTTTATCAATTGCGCTAAAGACTTTTAAAATTGATTATGATACTGTCTGTTAAGAAGGTTGATTGCACTTAGAGCAATTATTTCATGACATTTCTTAACACATATATTTTCAAGTGCTTCTTGAAGACTCAGAAAGGGACAGAGATTGCTAAAAGTTGGCAGCCAATGTGTAACTTCCCTTACTGGATAATTTGATCCCTGTCTTGCTTGGGCTCTGCTTAGTTCAGTAGACTAAGCTATTTCACTGGACTATGAGACATATTTGTGTATCACAAGCTCTTTAAATTCCACTGAGTAGAGAAAGCAGGATTTTTTCAAAGTCTCACAGATGGCCCAAAAGCAGGAGGCTTGTAAATAACAGCCCTTCTAAAGGCTGATTCAGTAGCTGTGCTGTTTCACAGAAGATAATAATCATCTTCTTCATGAATTGCTGTTCATTTCTAATGCAGGGCTGAGGTGTTGGAGGAGGAAAAACTTCTGAAGTGGTACAAAGCTTATTAAGGCAAGCATAGAACTGTGTGGATTTAGGATGCAGTGGAAATGAAAACAACAGAATTTCCTACGTAGATTTTAGCAAAACTGCCAATGGCTGTATTGGGAGACCTATCAAGTGGCTTAATGATTTTGAAAAAAAAGTTACTCAACTTTCGGACCTGCAACTGGAGTGTAGAATACTAAATTTATTAGGAATAATCAACAGTTTAAGTACAAAATCAAAGCTAAAGAGCTGTTGCTTTTAACACAAATCCACCTTTTCGATTTTGTCGTTTAAATAAAATTCTGTCTTATTATATAGAACTAGTCTATGTAACCAGTACTCAGATTAGGTATACATATTTCATATTCAAATTCATAATTCATCAAGAATGATGACCTGAGTATATGGCCTTGGTTAACTGTTTTTGAGTAGTCCAAGTCTAGTATTTCAGAGAAATACAGAGAGTTTGTGAACATTTTTCTTATAGGATTTCTGCTTGAGAGAAATGGAAGTTTTTCTGGTTTTTTTATTATTTTATTTTGGTTGTAAATGTTTTTAAAAGGCAAGTAAATCCACTCTTCTTTCCTTTTTACTGCTACCCCTCAGCTGGAATGATCTCTTTAGCACACTTTTCACTGTGCTCATTTTGCAGTTCTTAACTTTGTGGCTCCATAATTAAGACTCAGCACAAAGTCTGTAAATGACATCTGGGGGGTGTTTCTAAGTACGAACTGTTCTTGAGTACTTCTTACTTAACTACCTCCCTCTTATATGCTGTAGGGTGGGGGATTTTCATACTCTGTGTATGAGAAGGAAACCATGTGTATTTATCAAAATCTAATTCTTGTCTCTGCTGCCACTACTTACAGTATCACCAAGAGGTTCACTACTGTATTCTTCTTTATGGAGTGAGCATACGCAGCCAAATCCTGCTCATCATATGATGAGCTTTACACCTTCAAAATTATTCATATGACTGAGGTGAGAAGAATTTATATTTGTTTGTATGTAGATACAAATTATTATGTTTCTCATAAAATATCCATACATCTACAATAAACTTATTTTATGGAGGAACACTTCCACTTCACTTCTTTAGCAACCAAAGAGTTGTTTACTAGTCCATTAACTTCAGGTCCAAGAAAATTATGCAACCATTAAAAAACTACACCTCAGACACATTTCTAATGGGCAGGTATTTATAGACAATTAATAGGGCCAGTGTTTAGTCACAATAAATTATAAATGAAAAAGTCTAGCCATGGGAGAAAAAAAAGTCAAGTGTCACAAATTGCTAGTAAAACTGCCAGAGCTCACATCCTGCATTTTAATTAAAATGTACTTTATTTCATAATAATTGATTAAAAATTTTAAGTAAATGCTTAAAAAATATTAAAACCGCTGTTATAAATTAATTTTCTCAAGCAGACGGGAAATAAGAAAAGGTTTTCTGCTTCACCTTTCCCAGAGATGACTGTGTTTTAAACTAACAATCCTCAGCCACTTGTTGTCTAACTTGAGGGAAACGGCAGCTGAGATCTGCCAAGTAAGTATTGAATTTTATATAAGGTTTTTCATCAAAAGTAAATTAAGCACAGAGATATTGATGGTCCACTTTTATTCAAGTATGAGTAAGATGTCCCTGCTGTTCATGAGGGTCAGTCTTCAAATGTACACAAATACATTAGACAAATCTTAAATGATTTCTGAAGCAAAGAAACACACATGTTAAAACTATTCTACCATTATTTACTAGCATAAATGTTGTTAGAAAAGGTGATAAGAATGCATCCCCATTTTTTTACAGCAGAAACCACTAGAATCCAATTAAATTCACACCTTTTCATTGACCTGAAGAAATGGTAAATTTAGCCCTTGTGTTTGACCTCGGTCTTGCAATCAGGTTCAGCAACATCCTTCAGCATATGGAACAATAAAGCACAGTAATGAAGAAGAAACCAAGATGACAGACCCTGCCAAAACACTACCCTAAACTTCTCACCTGGAAAAATACATCCTGCTTCTGGATGCTTGTGAGAGTCAGTTCATCCTGCCACACTTAAAGTCTCCTATCTATAAAGCGTTACCAGTAATGAAATTAAATCCTTCTATCCTATTGAGTTAGTATGTCCAATATGCAGAACCTTGATTCAGTACACTTCTCCATTAAGGCAGAGGAGTTGTCAATACAACACTTTGCAAATGCTACAACGTATAATCCACTGACATTAATACACTAAGGAATAGTGAAAGATGCATTCCTTGAGCTTCATTAACAAAACGAATGAAGTCTTATCTTTAGCCCATACGCTCACTGTACAGGGCAATTATACACAGTTTTGCATAATTTATAAAAAGAGGAGGTAGGGAATTTTCAGCAAATAACTGCTGTATTCCACTAGGAGCTGTCAAACGTGTCTTTTCTCTACTCCAAGACAATGCAAAACCTGAAATCTGCCAGCTTACACTGTCTTCTTTCCATTCCAATTCAGTATGGTTTTTTCTGTGCTGCTGACTATACTTATTTTTTCCTGCTGATGCTACTTCTTACCCGAGCTGCAAAAAAGGTAGATCTGTCTCAGTCAATGTACATTACAATCTTTTTTATTTTTTCATTTACATACTAAGAAATATATTGACCTTGAAACTTCAAGAAAGTTGTGGGAACACCTTGTTGAATTAACATTTGAACTAGAGAAGAATTTCCACCATGTTTCTGAAAAGAAATGTTCAGGGCCAAGTTGTTTAGTCTTGGCTCTAACAGTACTTTAAAAATCTTTCTCTATGTTCACATATATATGCATATTATAGATACATCCCATTTATAGGAATGAAATTTTGTTGGAAAGCTGGGGTCCCTAAATGTTCTGTGGTCCTCAGATATTTTAAATAGAAAACTTGGATTCATCTTACAGTTCCTTAAGGAAAGTAACATTTATTTATTTACTTATTTACTTATTTATCTATTTCTTTTACTTTTAAGTTACTGAGATTTGTAAGGATATATTTAATATCAAAACCCTACACAGAGATTTTGTTTTCCTTTTTTGATAGCAAAAAAATCTGTTCTTCAATAGCAGAAGTATCAGGGCTGGTTTAATGATCAAGGGTGGAAAGAAAAGGAAAGTTTCTTTCTATTGAACATGAGCTCAGAGTAGAACTGCAAAGCAAGATCTTTACTCTAGGTTCTTCAAGAAAACTGGAAAGCAAGAGAGGAAACTTACAACTTCATTTTTCATAAATTGGTCTCAATTCTCATCATACTGTAAGAGAAAGGAAGTCTTACTCTACTTCTCCTTATGCAGTCAGCTGAAAAGTTCCTGAAAATGTGCAGAAATGAGTGTGGAAATCCCTCTGCTATTGAAAGAAACCAGTGGTCATTGACACTATGAAGGAATAAGAAAGCTTTTGGCACAGCTTCCTCCCCCACTTCCTTCATTATGTCCACGAAAGGACCTTAAAAAGTCAGTGTACTGTTGCAGTTAATTAAATACCAGTATATTTCCCCAAAAAAGGAAGTTTACAATTTTTTTATACCTACATTTTCAACGAAAATCTTTGCTTGCCTCCTGCTGTCCATGGTGATTCACATACCTCAGGGTTGTCTTCTGAAGTCTTCTTTGAGGCATTTTCCTGTTGAAATCAGCGAAAATATAGTTCACTAAGGATTCAGTGAGGACAAAAACTGGTTATGAAATATGACTGTTAATTTTAAAGGAAATTATTTTAACTTGGTTTGGGTATTGGGTTTTTTTAATAATTTCCATTGTAAGTTTCTAATGTGTGTACATGTATTTATATGTTTCTGTATATGTACATGTATGTGTGTATGGACAGGTATCTTTCCCATATTTGCCTATGTGGTTTCAGTTGTTTGAAAGGTGTGGAGAAAACAGGTATCTTAACTTATCATTTAAGAGGCTTAATCACTTTTAAATTCTAAAGCTACATACACTCATCAACACAACACCTCACGGATGGATGATGTCTGTAGTCCATGGGACAATGTTTTATTTTATTCTGTTTATATCAAGGCTTGTGAAAAAAAAAGAAGACAGAAAATAAACATTTCAATAGAAACTGGGACTTTGTTTCAAGGGGATTGCCATACATTTGTACCCATAGATTATATACGGGGTTCAGAATGAATCATGTTTAAATCTGACTTTGTGGGTGATAATGTAAATAGTTAAGTGAGTTATTAGCACTCCCCTGATTAAACTGGCAATTTTTTAACAAACCATAAAACGTGTCAGCCAACAGAACTACAACAGTTATTATGCACAGCAGTTTATCTTCCACTGGATGGGCTGGAACAATATTTTTGAATATATTATTATTTTTCAGTACTTGAAAAAGCAAAATAAATAAAACCACGCAAATAAACTTTATGAGGGGTTATAATTATAAATTCTATTACAAGGAAATTAATAACAACTTTTTATAGAAAACTTTCAGTCTCATTCACATAGTTAGCCAGACTGGTCCTCTGTATTTCAATAACTCCTATCATTAAATGCTATAGATGTGCCCTGTAGTGACACTCAGTTGAAATAAAGAGCATAAAAGTCCCAACTGTATATGTAGATAATTGCTCATCAGTGTCACAAACAAACTACTTCATACAGGATGACTGACTTCAAAATACTGAATCCCCATCTGGTGAGACCTAATGAGCAATGGAGAGGTTTCCAGGTAATGAAGCAAGTCCCTTTCTGGCAGATGTTACTTGACAACTGCATCTTGAGATCCTAGTAGCTTACTGCTGCCTCATATTAATACATTCTTGAAGATAACATGATGAAGCTTATGGAAAACAGAGGATTCTTTTCTCTTCAATGGGCTACATTTTATGTTGCTCCCCTTATATCTGATCTACTTAGTAAGTTTTTATTTCAAAAGACTATTCAAAGTTTATTGAACTGTGGTTTTTTTCAAATGTTTTAGATCATGCTTTAGGCCACATGCTGCAGGCTCAGTCCCTGCAGCTAATAAAAATGACCTAACAAACACGTCAAGGTGGTTTTGTTTTTATTTTTTTCCCCTAAGGCAAGAGGGAGGAAACATGGTTTGGGGTCACTGCTCACCACACACATCTTGTGGCATACACATCCCACATAGGGTCTCAAGTGAGCTCCACAAAGCTCTGTTCTTGCTGCATCCTGTTCAGCAGCAATTCAGGCTCCCAGGGGAAGATTTCTTGATGTCGCTACCTGAATTGAACAAGTACCCTCAAGGTAGGCTTCTTTTAAATATCAGGTGCATCACTGCACATCTCAGCTCTCTAAAGGATGGAGTAAGGGCAGCCTCTGGACTGAGAGGCCACCTGAAACTACAAATGAGAAAGGCAGTGGCTTTCAGCCACCAGCTCTGCCTAGAAACAGTCTTTTTGCCCACAAAAAGAGCCTGCTCCACAATATCAGGCCAAGGATATTATTGTTAATTTTTTCAGCATTAAATAAGATACCAAAAATTCAGAATTTCTTTCTCTTCTCTTAGGAAATTAAATGGCCCAAATCAGTTTGCATTCTCCTGACCCAATTATTACAGAACAATTAAGAATAAGAGAATCCTTACACATACTCCAACACTTTTACAAAGCAGTCCACATAAACACTTTTGTTATAGCTTAGTCCTCTAAACTCTTAGAGGGGTTAAAGTGGAATCTAAGATAGAGGCAATCTAAGATGTAAGCCCTTCCAGAAAATTTGTGATCCTTGGCAGTAACGACAAAAACAATGGGAAGCAAATACTGATGGAGGTCAGAGACTTCCAGCAGCTGTAGGATTCTTTTCGTGAAAAACCCAGAAATTTTCAGTTACTCAGATTAGCTGTAGTGTTAACCTCATTCTACAGCTCTTTAAAGGATTTTTAGGGTAATGCCCAGTGTGAAACATTAAAAATTCCTAATGAGAGGAACAACTCCATGTTTTCAACTACCTCTCTTTCATATCCAAACTGTTTTCCTTTTTTATCGAACTTACCAGCTGTATTTATAAGTTACAGCCAAAGTACCTTTTTCCAGAAGATGCATTTATTTTTGCTTGAGAAACTTTATGGAATTTCTTCTCCTATTGATCAGCATTTGCAGTACTATTCTACTCTTTCTGCATACTAGGAGTAATTCTTCAAGGACTCTTTTTTGTGTTGTTTTACACAGCATCCTACAAATCTGCAGTTATCTGCTTCTCTAAGAAATCTGAAACTTGTTTTACATATTTCCTAGAGGAGACTGTTCATTATTTATGTCTTAAAAAGAGAAAAAAGAAGAGCAGCTTTGTGCTTCTCTGTAACCTGAGAAGCACAGAATTATCCAAACAAGTGTAGCTTATTAAGCTTTAGTAGTGGTGATATACCAGGAAAGTGAATCGGTAAACTGAAGTCTCTCAACAAGCTTTTCTGCATAAATAGATTAAATGAAATATTTCTTTAACCTTTTGCAAATGCTTAAATTTTTGAAACTACCTGAACAATTAGAAGTTTGCATAATTCAGTTAGAGGCTTGTATAGATAGATGACAACTGACAGGTTGGAATATATTTAATGAAGTATATACATGAAGAAAAAGAAGACATTATCAAGTTTATGGAATTTCTCTTTACAGTTTAGTATATTTTAATTTCTATAAAAATCAGAATGTTAAAAAGTACACATGGAGTGTTCAGGTAGGTACAGTTATGCTAAAGTTAATTAGTTAGTATCCTCTCTGTAGACAACTGCCTTTTAGTTTTTTAGATATTCAATCACACAGATATTTCAGAATGTTTTTGATAGTTCCTTGATTAACAACCAACAAAAGAGGAAGCAGAGAGGGCGTATTTGCTTGGGTGTTCTTACACTACTCTAACCTACAACACAGCCAGGATAAACAACTTCAGCCACATCCACAGAAATAACACCCAGGATCCCTGGCAGAAACAAAGAGACACCAGAAGAGTAAGTAAGGTATCTCCCAACTTCTAATGGTCCAGTTTTCCAAGAAGAAAATTCACTCGTCACCTAATGATGTGCAGGTGGACAGAGACATCTCACTTTGCACCACTAAGCGGCTTTAGGTATACATCCTTCCTAAGACCTCTCACTGCTCTGAGCACAGCTGTCACCAAGACAAAACATCAGCCACTGCATTTGCTCAAAAAAAAAGCAGGACTTTCCAAGTCTTTCTAAATTCTTTGTTTAGGCAAATCTGTAAAATTAATTGTGTCGGATCACTGAAGTCCAGGTAGTATTTTATAAGAAAGAAAAAAATCCTTCATAAGATTAATGCCTCCTAACAGCCACTAAGAGACAGAACAAAAATAACTGAAAAAACTTTTCTAGATTTTATATCTGCCAATATCTGCTTTAGACCAACGGGAGAAAAAGCACATTTCTAATGTATGACCTCCCTTTTTTTTGTAACTATCTGCAGGATGAAAGTGTGGCTCAGTTGAAAAAGATCTGATACTTTATTGCATTTCTTTTCTGATATTATCCTCTACTCAGATGACTGTTTGCCTGTTCATCTATCAAGGGAATTACAATGAGAACATTCAGTTCCTTTATTTTATTCCAGCACCTTCATAACAATACAAATGAATCATAGCCCACATTACACTGCAGTGCTGCAACTCTGAGTCCAGTTTTTTCACTTTCTTTTCACAGTGAGTCTACAAGGGAGTATTCTTCAAGTGGTATCTCACAAATTAATAACTACCAGAGACTTGCTTTATCTCTTTCTTGTCTTTTCAGACTTCAGCTTTCTATACCTCCTTCTGAAGTGTTTTATGAGAAGCTCCATGATATAACGTTAAAAGACAACATATGAAAGTCATGTCTGACTCAGGGTCTATTATATACAGTGCAAAATTTTTAACAAGATGAATGCATTTGAGACCCACTTATTACTCTCCATAGCAATCAGGAGTTCTACAAGACAATATAATCATGAACTCAAAAAGCCTCACAGGTTTTGTAGTCCATTACAACTTTCTTGATCATCTCCATCACAATGAATACTCTTCTCTTTCAAGCACTCTGCTTTGTCAGCATAATTTTTTTGCCTTAGCAGATTTTATCTTGGATTTCATGAGAGGTATGATATTTTTTTCCCATTAAAGAAAAGGGAGAAGAACGGATCCTGATTCAAAGCTTATCTGTGGCTTGCTTTCTTTTTCCCAAGCCAAGCATCTGGTCAACAAAAAATAAAGTAAAAACCCCACAAACTTAGGCTGTTTTGGCATCTTCGATGTCATAGCTACTGTCAGAGCAGCTGCAGATCACAACTTCTTATATAGCATCTTCTTTGCCTGCAGCCCTTGTTGCAAAATAAAACAGGTTAAGGTGCTCCAGTCCAGCTGGATTTATCAGATCAGATGAAGTGCTGCACTGATACAGTTATTGCAGTCTCAAAACTACTGCAATCATCAAACCCTTCCGGACACAAAACCTGGCAGACTGTGGCTTACTTTAGAGTTTCACTTTATTTCTCTTAGCAGGACTACAAGGCCAGGCAATAAAAATGACCAAGTGGCACTGCACAAACCAGCTCAGATCCAGCCCAACAGGTGCTGGGCTAGGTCAAGCCTAATAAGCCCAACCAGACCTGCACTGGCTCCATTTAAAGTCACTTTAAGTGTCTGCATCATTCTGTCCAGGGCCTGTGAGTAGAGACATTGCCCAAAGTGGGTGAGATACCTTCAGCTCCAGTAGAACTAGCGCATGTTTGGGATGCACCATTGCTAGTACTGTTTTGCAGTTCTGTCCTGTAGAGCACACTTGACTCATGGGATTTCCCTTCTGACAGTGGAAAATAAGACATAATTAACACAGAAGTCCTGCAGAAAGATGCACAGGTTCAGCTGTCATGTTCTTCATGTGTTTTGAGAGATGATTTGAAAGAAAGAGTGACAAGTGAACTATTACAAATCAAAGACAGAAATATATTACATAGGCAAGATGTTTCCAAAAGGTCTACCTTATTAGTTGTTCTTTCTATTTTATGCTTCTCACACACAAACAGACCTATTCAGGTCTCCTCCCACAATTAGTAAAAGGTACAACTGTACCAAAAGGTAGATTACAAACCTGAATTTCAAAGCACTCAAAAGAAAGCACATAGCATTGTTCCTGTCTTGCTGCTGCCTAAATTAAGGTGAAAGAGCTTGTTCAGCGCTGCAAAAAAATGAGTGGCAGAAAAAAGACTTTTTTCTGATGCAAAATGAAATGCTCAATCCACTGAACCATGCCACTTGCACCAGCTTGCTCTATTTCAGATGCTCTTGACCACTCAGCTGTTTCTGGTTTGTCATTTCCTTTAGAGGCAGGGAGAAACAGAAATGAAGGGAAGAAAATATACAGTTGAGAAATAAACAGGCAGTAGCAATATAAAAATCAGTACTCTGAGAAGAAGAGTTAAGTAAGGAAAGAAAACAAATACCTGATGAATGTAAAAGAAACAGTTAAGTTACAACATCTCTGGCTATACACAGAGTATATTGGCCTAGTCAAAGCTCAGGGCTTATGCTATTAGCTTGCTTTCATATCCTGAAAGAACAATGTATTCCTGAGAGATTAAGAAAAAAACCCACATCATCTAACATCCCAGTGTTAATCGCTACCAAAAGCCATCCACCTGTGTTGTCCTGATAAAGAGCACCAGTGTTTCCAATCATCTTAACACTGCTGTGCCAATGCAAAAGGCTGACAAGGGACTGATTCTGGGCTCCTAGAAGCACTCAATCAAGCATATATAAGTGTATAATTAGAGCAAAGGCTCCTGCTTTCTCTGCCTGAATAGGTGAGTTTGTGAATTATCAATGAGGATAAGAGAAATACATGATCAGCTCTAAATTTGCCAAGTATTCTCGTCATGGTGGCTGTCTAAATTTATTCCAAGTTTCAGTAGTATCTTAATCCTTCAAGTAGCACTGCATTTAATATCCTGATTAATTACCTGAAACCAGCAGAAGAAAGCAGATTTTGAAGAAAAACAACTCACAAACAGTAGCAACAAATGACAATCTCAGCAGATTTTTCATGCCCAGGTCTCAAAACTTAATTTTTTAAAAAAGACTGAGGAGGCTGAGGAGGCTTTTGGAATCCAAATAAGTCAAGAAGGATACTGCACGGGCTGTGAACACAAATCAGTCCAAAAATACAACCAAAAAAAAGGGAAAATAAAATTCTTTACCCCAAAATTTTACTCCAACTTCTCATTCATACAAAAAAGTATTGATCGAGTGTAACCAAAACATACTGTTTATCTTAATATACTGGTTCTGTTGATTTGGATTCTCTTTAGAGGTTTCTCTACACAAAAAATTTGAAATATTTTATTTTTGGTCCAGTTCAGAACATATATACAAATTTCATTTTTCTATTAAAACTTCTTTTCTTAGAGCAACAGAAACTAAATTAAAAAGCCCAAAACAAAAATTGTGAATAGAAATTGAAGAACATATCAGCAGAAAAGAGAGGGAAATACAGCATTAATACAATTAATATAATTTCAGGTAGTTTTTAACGGGACTTGTATACCTCACTGTAGGCTCATATTCAAACTGCTTTGAATAGTTGTGATTATGTTCAAGTAAAGATAAAATCAGAGAAGCTTGAGCAATCTTTTGGTAAAGTATAGATATAACTTTTGATTTCATAGCAAGCATTTTTGTAGCTATTACGCTTGCTATGGACCAGATATCCAAGAAAAATCCTTGCACTGACTCCATTTAAATACACACTACACATGGTTAAGTCTTACCTTGGAGTCTAAGCCACAGAGTAGATACTATATAATTTATTTTTCCAAGCAATATTAAAGTGTCAATCATTATTGTAATTCATATATTTTTCTTACATTCCCTATCCCGCAACCACATTAATGTAAAAACAAATTATGATTTCTTTAGCAATACCTAAAATATTTTTTATTATAAATTAAAATCTGTAAACGTAATTCAGATATACCATTATATACACATATCCTATTTTTGAGAAGTAGAAAAACAGTAAATTCCTCCAATATATATTCAACAACAGCCAGATAACTTAAATTATACAATTTAATCTAAATACTTGGACACAAAGTTAGAAAATCCATTAGTAAGGTATAGTTGGAAATGAGAAGTGATTTGGCTACAGAATAATTTTAAATAGACGACAAGAAGTCATGAACTACTTATAGCTTTCTGTAACAGATAAACAACGCACTGACTCACACAGATAACACAAAATCAGAAAAAAATTATGAAGCTTCTGAAACAGAAATAGAATATTTATCACAACTGACACTTCCAGGCATACTTCCATGCATTTGAAACAATATTTTGTTCTCTCTTTAACTCCTAGGAAAGAGTTTATTCTCTGCCATATGTACCAGTACGTAACACAGTTGCCTTAGCTGACAAAACCAAGAGTTTCATTGCAAATCCTCTGCCAAAGAGTGTAAAGCCTGGACTTCAGTGCAATTGGACACATCACAGGTGACACACTTCGCTGTGAAAAGGGGAAAAAGACATTTGTTCAACTCGTAAACACTTTATGCCAACTGCTTCCTTCACAGACATCTTCTGCCAGAAAGCCTGAAAGGCATTTTTTATCCCCCTGGGATGGCAGCATAGGAAGAGGTGATAAAATAAAAATAAACGTTATATTTAAAACTGAGAACGCTGGCTAAACCAGAATGAACACTGCTAGACACAGATAGGGGTTATACCTGAAAGAGAGAAAATGGCAGTAAAAAGAGCTTTACTACCTGGACAGCTTCTTGTTCATTCTTGCTAGTGCCATTTGAAAGAGGGCAGTTGCAGAAAATAAAGTGCTGAGAAGTTTCAAACAGATTAGAAGTCTTGAACTCAAAATCACCCCCCACAGGAACACATGCCTTTTGACAGCAACCTAAAGAGAAAAATTCACCATGTTTCCCAACATTTTTGTTGCTGTCCAAAAAAAAAAGGGCAAATTTCCACTCTTGTGACTTAGAAAAGCAACATGTTTATCAGTAGGGAGAGAAAGTTCTTCCCTGCTAATGGAAAAGCCGAACACAAACTTTGCTCTGTAAGGAGCAATAGGAAGATAGCCAACAAGTTCCCAGGAAGGAGACTACTTGCTCTTGACTTCTCAAACAACAAAGATCTGAGAACACAGCTTAAACATATTTTATCAACAGCAGAACTCAGGCTGCATATAGCAATTATTTTCTAACCCCTATTTTATCCTTTTATAACTTCAGTCTCCTCCGCAATATGTTCTGTTATTTCAAATGTACGTTACACGTGTTGTGTGGTCAGTACACGCAAAAGCAAGAAACACAAAAAACATGATTGTGTTTCCACTACCTTACAACACTACCACCACATGAAAAGGAGTTAAAACCTGTGGTCAGTATAGCTGCAGTAGGTTCCCCAGCTAGATTTGGTGTACTTTGAACCACAAAGATCTGCCCCGGCTGAATGTATCCCTAGCAGTGCTTGCTTACCCTTGCCTAGGACAAATCTTGAACTCCCTTGTAAAGGGAGTTTGCAATACAAGTCTCAGGTTGGTGAGATGCACGACTTCCTGAGATCTGTCATTAGGATCTGTTACCCCATCATTGTCTACCTGGCTAGAGACTGAGAAGTGTGTGTAATGCACTGAAAAGAGAGGTAGTTTTGAAAAGAAAAGCCTCACAAAGAAGAGTTTATGGTTCTAGAATGTGCAAGGAAGACACAAGAATATAGGATTTAAGACTTGGATTGCCATCATACACATCTTGAGAAGGCTGTATTACCAAATACTTGGGAAAGAAAGTCCCAGAGCCATTCTCAGGCCTTTGAATAAGCACCTGAAAATAATTAAATAGCCGGTCTGGGACTTGGGGTTGTTGGTTGGTTTTGGTTTTAATTTTTAAGACTAGACAATCAGACTCACTTCATTATTTTGCCTACAGAGATGATGCAGCTGCAATGGGAAAGCCATTTGGTACAGAACAGCAGCGTTGAACTCATAATTTTTTGTAGTCTCTGTAATATAATTAGGAACTCCTTTACTGAACACAGATCTGGAAACTTCCTGGTTTTATATCACACTGAAAAAAAATAAACACCACCCTCTCCAAAAAAAAAAACGTGAAGGGAATTAGAGTGGCTGCAAGCTTTTCCTAACATAAATCTTAATGAATTTTGCCTCAAAGAGTGTTCATAACTTCCCTTAGGCTAATTAAAAAGACCACAAATTACAGAATAAAACTTCACTAAGGGAGGCAAACAAGGGCTGAGCTTGCTTGGCAGGTAGGGGGTGGCTGTAGGCAGCTCTCTGATCCGTAGCTCACCAGAAGCCATCCCTGAATTTAAGCACTCATACCAGCTCAAAAATGGCATTTCAGGTCAGAGGGCTCCAGATTCACCTCTCTCTGATCATTTTCCTACAGTTCCAACAAAGAAACATGATATATATTTGGATGAATGTGTCCTTACCGTGCAGGAACAGTCCCCAACAGTACACAGCATTAAGTCATTTGCAAACACGAGGAGTCTCAGGAAAACATTTTAAGATAATGGGCTTATCTTTTTTATTTACCCAAGTCTTCCATGCAAAGCTTCGTGAGCAAGGTACTCTGTGAATGGTGAATACAAAGGGATGCTCCGTGGCATTAATGGGAAACTTCACAATGGAACTGATCATATAACCACTGACATTTTTCCCGTCTCTATTAATTTAACATATGGAAAGAAAGTCAAGGACAGGAAATGCAATAAAAAACCCAATAACTGAGTTCCTTACTTTATCGTATTTAGAAGAACTGAGTATTATGAAATCATTTACTGCAAAACAGGGCAAAAAGTCAACAAATGCCAGTGATTCTCTATAGGTTTTAGAACATTAAATTTTCTATAATCTATACTACCGTTCCTTCTGAAGTCTAGTGCTATAAGTAAAAGCAGAAGACTTTATCTTTTAAAGCAACAGTAGAGTTTTGACCCTGCTGTGTTAAACAACTCAAATTTCTCATAATGAGAGCAGCTTCGGTAGTTTCCATACAAAAATTGTATCCATATTTAAAGCGGCATTTCAATTGTCATTGAGCTGTGGTGCAGACTGAGTGGACAGAACAAGAATGCTTCATCTCCTTGATCTTCCTTAATGGTCTTTGAGCCACTTTGTGGAGTATAGCTGCACACTTTCAACTTATGAGCAAAACTGCTTTCACGAATAAGAGTAGAATAGTAAACAAACACTGCAAACACACTGTCTTCACAGATGTGCTCAGTCACAAGGATGTGAAGCTTCTTCTAGAAGAAATAAGCTATGTTAAAAGTGAAAGAGGACCTTAAAAAGCACCCCCTCATGCATGTGGAGTACAGCTTCTTTGTACATCGTAATTACATACCTGGTAATTTCAGCAAGTGGTGTGAACCTAATCCCCAAAGACTGTAGTAAGTAACTGGACATGACACGGTGCAGCTGCCTGCATCACACAGATGCAGGACCACCTTTCAGGAAGGAATCTTTCACCTCTTCCAAGAGAGTCTTGCGCTTCCTATAATTACCCCCATCAGTCTCACATCTGAACAAAACACTGCTCAAAAAACAATTGCTCGGAAAATAGTTTCCTAAAGCACCCACTGACTTAAATTTCAATAGATCAGATTAAGCATTTAAATACTCAGCTATGAACCTATGTTCTCCTCCTTCAGCAAGAATCCGGTCTTCCAGAGAATCCCATCATTCCTTGGACAACCTATCCTCCTGCATTCATGAGGTCATCCTTATCATTTGCTAGCTGAAAGCATTTTTAACCTTTGGGAATTTAGGACTGATGGACAAGACTAGCAGGCTTGCTGCATAAAAGGAACAAGATGTTTTTAAAAAAAAAGTGACATTAGTGTAACAGCCAGCCTACAGCATTTATTTTTCATCTCTCTGTATACTCTGCCACAAGACAAAGGAACGGCTGTCTTCTGGGAATAAGGGAGCAAAAGAACATTTATCTTCCTAATGCCTGCTCCAATCCCCTTGTATGTGCACAGCCATCCTCATCCTAAATTTTTTGTTTTAAACTGTTTTGGTGACTTAGTTGGGCAGTGGGACAGAATAACTGAAGGTAGTTTATTTCTCTAGGGATTTTATTACACACAAAGAGGCAGAGTGCAGAAATCCCTGAGCTTACGCCAGATGAGAATATGTGCAATTCAGAGATATGAAAGTAACCAGGCACCATCCCAAAAGCAGTATGACTATGTTTTTAAGATGTTGTGTGTAAGCTAATAAGCTCAGCTGTCCCCATACTTATTAGGAGTTAATTCAAGGATCTCTGCTGTGCTCCTGTCGAGCTGCAACATTTTCCTGATTAATATTTTCCAGTATGAGCTAGTAGAGATTGATTATCTTTCTCTGTTTCTTCAGACACAAGGAAGAGGTATTATTTGTGTTAATCACTCCTTAGCTCCATTTCTGAAACACCAGGGGAGGGTTGAATACTGACCACAGCTGTTGTACTTTCAGCAGAAGAAGAATAATCCTTCTAATAGCA
>JAUMJL010000002.1:0-75000 GCA_033558185.1 Dromococcyx pavoninus | reverse complement strand
AGAATAGAATCAAGGCATTTGTACAACAAAATGTGGTATATTCAACAGCTACCTACAGAATCACCTACTTCTATTTTCCCATTATGCACCAAGAGGGAATACCGTAAGGGGAATGGGTTTTTTCTTCCCTAATCTTAAAGCAAAGACATTTAAATCTGAGCTAATCACCCAAGGCTTCCTCTAGAGTCCATGTTGAGAATTAATAGTCTAGGATGTGATTCATCTCATTCTAAAGAAGACAACTAAAAGTAGGTCAGAATTGCAGACTAGGAAGGATTTTAATTCTGTCAGCTGTAGCAGGAGGGTAGCATTAGAAGCTTACCTGAAAAGGTCATATGATGTCCCATCCTGTATCAATGTTGTCTTGTTGATTTGTATAGGCTCTTTTAATCTCATTTCTCTTGTCAGTCTTTAGAAAGTTTTTTAACATAGTCTAAAATATCTGGTTCCTACAGTGTAACGAGTTTAGAAAGGAAACTGGCTGCCATTGGCCTGGACAGGCACACCCTCTGCTGGGTAAAAATCTGGCCGGGCCCAGAGGGTGGTGATAAATGGAGTTAAATCCAGTTGGAAACCAGTCATGAGTGGTGTTCCCCAGGGCTCAGTGCTGGATCCAGTCCTGTTCAATATCTTTATGAATGATCTGGATGAAGAGATCAAATGTACCCTTAGCAAGTTTGCAGATGACACCAAGCTGGGTGGAAGTGTTGATCTGCTTGAAGGAAGGGAGGCTCTGCAAAGAGATCTGGAAAGGCTGGATCGATGGGCTGAGACCAACGGGATGTTTTAACAAGACCAAATGCTGAGTCCTGAGGTTGGAACCCAACAACCCCATGCAGCGTTACAGGCTTGGGGAAAAATGGCTGGAGAGCTGCCTGGAGGAGAAGGACCTGGGGGTGTTGGGTGACAGCGGCTGAATATGAGCCAGCAGTGTGCCCAGGTGGCCAAGAAGGCCAATGGCATCTTGGCCTGTATCAGAAACAGGTTGGCCAGCAGGACCAGGGAAGGAATTGTGCCCCTGTACTTGGCACTGGTGAGGCCACACCTCGAGTACTGTGTTCAGTTTTGGGCCCCTCAGTATAGGAAGGACACTGAGGTGTTGGAGCGCAGGCAGAGAAGGGCGGCAAGGTTGGTGAAGGGGCTGGAGAATAAGTCCTATGAGGAATGGCTGAGGGAACTGAGGTTGTTTAGCTTAGAGAAGAGGAGGCTGAGGGGAGACCTCATCGCTGTCTACAGCTGCCAGAAATGAGGCTGTGGCTAGGTGGGTGCTGGTCTCTTCTCACAAGTGACAAGTGATAGGATGAGAGGAAATGGCCGTAAGCTGCATCAGGGGAGGTTTAGACTGGACGCCAGGGAAATTTTTTTTTCGCTGAAAGTGTGGTCAGGAACTGGAAGGGACTGCCCAGGGAGGTGGTGGAGTCGCCATCTCTGGAGGTGTTTAAAAAGTGGGTAGATGAGTTTCTTAGGGATATGGTTTAGGAAAGGGACAGGTACAGTTGGACTTGATGATCTCAGAGGTCTTTTCCAACATTCTATGATTCTATGTGTTGAATGTTTATTATGCAAATTGATTATACTTAAATTTTCTGGAGCTTGAGCTTGTCATTCATAGCTAGGTAAAGAAGAGAGAAAGTTTAAAAGCCATACTGGTTGACTTCTTCATTCTGAAGTACCAAGTGTTCCTGCTTCCATAAAAATATTGTGTTTCGTGAAGCTAGGCTATACAAATTATGGGCGAAGAAAAGAGTATCTGGCATACCAAAATGACTTTCTCTTTTATAAACATATTTTTTTCCCAAGTTCCTTAAAACAATAAGCCTATGGCTTCTCTTCATAAGGTTTACATCTCTATACACATCTCTGTGTGATGAGAAGGCTCCTCCACCCCTCTGTAAAGAATAGAGTAAAAGCATAGCTTCCCCACAAGCACAACACTGGGGATTCAAAGACTTACTTAGAAATTTCAAAAGAAACAGGAAGACATCTATATAAGAACAAAGCCCTGTCAATAATAATTAAGTACCTTAAAGAGAGAACTGCTTTCAGAAGTCTTGATAACTTTTTCTAATTTAACTTCCGTAATCAATAACATGTTTTCAGTAGAGGCATCTTGGGAAGATCTACTTAATGAGTAATCACATGCACCAGAAATATCCTTTTATTAGTGCTTACTTATAAACACTTACTTCTGAAATGAAAAACATGAGTAAAATTACATTTATATATAATTTGGATTAATACACCATAGAGGACTTTAAAATTAACTGAAAAGGAAAGATCATATGTTTTTGTAGCTTTTTCACATATCACTAACGGAAGAAAGAAACCAGAATTTTAGCTGCAGAGCAGTAGTACAGATTTGCTTGTTGGTTTTATGGTCTTTTGAAGGATGATTTAAAAAATCCTCAAAGTGATGTTTTCCATCCATTTTATAACATAACAACAGAGAAAGGGAATTGTTTTGATTTTTTTTTAACCATGTTAAATTTCCAGCTTTTCCTTTTATTGACAGTCCTCTTTGTATGTCTAAGAGATCTTAAGGAGTTGTGAACTTTTAACGAAAAGCAATGCAACCTCCTCAAGGTATGAGCTGCATTTCAAATGTCATTATCACTTTCTTCTAATAGCCGGAAGAAAATAGCACAATTTTATCCCAAGAAGAAGCTGAGCTGATTTGAGCTAGCTTTCCCAAGCTCTCCAACCGCTCAGTCTGCCTCTCTCCCAAAACTTCCCCCATTTCAAAGGAAAAAAACTATAGAAAAACTGAAATCACACTAAATATATGTATTTATGTATTTTCTAAATAAAAACAACTACATACAGTAAGGATATCATGCAAAACTCCCAAGAAAGGGAAAAGGGGAAGGAAAAATGGGAAGAAGGACAAAAAGGAACTAAAACAAAACAGGAATGAACACTTATAAGAATTGGTAACTAACAAAGTAAAGAACTAGCAAAATCTCACCACTTCCCTTGAGGAAAGCAGAACAGCTAAATCCGACCCAGGACTCTCCTCCCACGCGTGGGCAGACAACAGCAGCCACTGCAGGCCTCAGCTCCAGACAGGACCAGCAGCAACAGAGCTCCTGTTCTCCAGCCTCCTGGAAGAAGAAGAGAGTGAACCCCCTTACCTACACCTTATTTATATGTTGTGTTACGTTAAAGGAAGATATGGAATATCTCTGTGGATCCTGACCTCCGTTGTTAAGGAAGACCTGTAAAGGCCATTTTTTTTAAGGAAGATCTGAAAAATCCAAAAGTCAATCCACTACAGAAGCCTAGACTTCATCAATAGGAGAGGGGGCTGACAGAGGTGCAGAGAAACAACTGAGCATCTGGCAATCATTTCCAAAGCACCCCAGAAGTGCTTTTTGCTGTTTATTGTGCTGAGTGCAGTTGCTCTGGTGCTGGCAGAGGGGGCTGAAGGGGTGATCACTACAATGACAGGCTGGGGCTGCCCTGGGACAGACATAAGCAGTACAAGCAGACCCACTGCAGGACGCTGCTTTGCCCATCAGCAATGCTGGTGGCTCATCTGTGGTAATGTTGTTAAGACAGGATAAAAATGCTTCACAGCATCTGTGAGAGAAGAGTGAGAAAGATGTGAGAGAAGCAGTCCTGCAGACACCAAAGCCATGGAAGAAGGAGGGGAGGAGGTGTTCTAAGTGCCAGAGCAGAGATTCACCTGCAGCCTCTGGAGGACCCACACTGGAGCCGATGGTTATTCATGAAGGACTGAAGAGCATGGAAAGCCTCCACTGGAGCAGGAGAAATGCATGATAAGGAAAGAGCGGCTGAGAGGAGCTGTAATGGACTGAGCCCAAGACCTCACTCCCCACCCTGCTGCTGTGCCACTTGGGATGTAAAGGGGCTAGAGTAGAGGAGCCTAGCGTGAAAGAGTAAAGTTAAGCTTGAAACAGGGGGGAGGACAGGTCTTGTTTCAATGTTTGTTCTTTTATTTACGACTATCCAAATTACTAATTTCGTTTTTGTTTTAATTTACAGTAAGTTAAATTAATTTTCCCTATGTTTTCCTATGAGGAATGGCTGAGGGAACTGGGGTTGTTTACCTTGGAGAAGAGGAGGCTGAGGGGAGACCTCATCGCTGTCTATGGCTACCTGAAAGGAGGCTGTGGGACAGCGAGTGTTGATATCTTCTCTCAAGTGACAGGTGATAGGACAAGGGGAAGTGGCCATAAGTTGCGGCAGGGGAGGTTCAGACTGCATATTAGGAAGAATTTCTTTATCAAAAGGGTGGTCAGGCACCAACAGAGGCTGCCCAGGGAGGTACCTGGAAGTGTTTGAAAACGAGTGGATGAGTTTCTGAGGGACATGGTTTAGCGGAGGATGGGTGTGGTTGGACTCAATGATCTCAAAGGTCTTTTCCAATTGGAAGATTGTATGATTCTACGATTCTATGTTGAATTTACTTTGCCTGTGACAGTAATTGGTAAGCAGCCTCCCTGTGTTTACCTCAACTCAAGCTTTCTTTTTCCTGTTCTTCCTGTTATCTTCCCTTGTCCTGCTGAGGGAGGGAAGTGAAAGAGCAGCTGGGTGTGTGCTTGGCTGCTACCAAAGACTAATCCTCCACATTTCCGTACTGCTGACTAAACAGGGGCTGGTATAACACATAATAGAGTATATTTTATTATTGAAAGTCATAGTGTTATCCTCTGAGAAACAAAAACAATAGAAACCTCTTTTTCTCAGAAAATCTCTCATTTTTGTGTTTTGTAGCCACATGAGGATGCAATGAAGGATTTAGACAATAATGTCTTTCTAAGAACCCAGTGATCTGGTCCAGTATTTCACAAAAATTTAGTCTCATATGCATTCACGCACATGTATATATGCCTTATACGTTCGTTGATCTCTAATTTCATTCTCTTCTTAATAGAACTGTATGATAAATCAGAAATAGTAACAAGCAGAATTGCCACACAAGAGAGACGAACTGGGAAAATGGATAGTTGTGTTTATGTTCATAATTTAAATTCAACTTGCAACTTCATTCAGAATTCCAGACCAATAGTCAGTTACAGTCTGTTCAAGAGATTTAGATAGATAAAAGATTTTTATTATTTCTTTAGAACAATATGTCAGCTTGCCTGTAAATAAAATTATTTGTTTCATTAAAAACTGTTGAATTCACTCCAGGTAATGGACCATTTGGGAAACAATCTGTCCACACTAATAAAAATATACACATGAACAGGAAACTTTTATCTGAATTGGTAGAAGAGCAGTATCAAAGTGGCACTTCTAAAGTTTGCAGTTATGGAAAATAATCTGTTCAGAAAAAAAAAAAAGTCGAACTTAATACAACTGAAAAGAGAAAGAAAACAAAACTAAATACACACCTCTGCTCTCCTTACAGAAAAAAAAGAATTTCCAGAAAACTTCAACTATCTTTCAAAATGCACTTTAAAATTTATTACCAAGAAAAGTGAAATATTCCTAAGCCTATATAGTACAATATCAAATGAATAGGTTTTCAGACAGGTTTTTTTTCAGGGAAACAGATGATTAGCCTATGAAAAGATGTAATAAATTATGTCAAATATTAGAACACTAACAAAACATAATTAATCATGAAACAACATGTCAAGTTTTAATTGTAATTTGTTCTTAAGTGAAACTGTATGTTTCCTCAAGAGCCAAGGATGGCAAAAATCAACTCTGCAGAAAATACTGCAGGCAGGATTTCTCAGAAACACCTGTGTGGCAGAAGCAACACCACTCAAAGCTCACTTGCTGACTCACCTTGAAAGGCCTTTATAATTTCCATTTTATGTTCTTGAGAACTGAGACTGAAAAGTCTTTTTCGTCAAATGCCTTAGAGAAACTCCCACAGTTGTTGCTTATTTCCCCAGCCAAGGCACAGAAGAGGCATGGAGTCAAGGTTTTCTGCTTCCTCTGCCGTGCAACTACAGTACAAGGCTGGAAAAACCTCTATTTCTATTCTCTTACAGAAACAAAAACCCTAGAAAATATTTTCAAATAAAGTTTCAATTTTTGGAAATACATATTATTGCATATCATTCCAGCAGAAAATTTTAAATCCATTACAGTTTCCAGTTGTCATATCTGGGAAAAATATCTTCCCTTAAGTAGTAGGGAGGCTTACGGGGTCCCCTCATCCTGCTGGCATCTTTCCACCCAACAAGGATGGGACAGGGACATGAATACATCTTTGCAAAACATTCCTGGCTTCTCAGGACTTCCTGAACTCTGAAACAGCTCCCTTAACTTTTACCCCAGACACATTACCTGCAGCAGTGGGAATACGGGAGGTCCTTATTCACAATAAGTGGTATACTTCACGTTTTCTGTCTGCAGATCTATTGTCCTGCAGCTACTGTTCTACACCCACTTTTTAGTTCTTCTTGAACTACAGATCAAGTCATAAATGAAACCTTCTAGCTATTGAGAAGCCATTTTAAAGAGAAATTTTGCAAAAAAAAAAGCCATGCAGCTTGACCACTTAGAATATAAGCAGTCATGGGACCTAAATAAGTCTCTGCTAGCCACACAGTCTATGCTTTCTCTTACACATCACACTTGCTCTCTGTCACAAAGGAGATCAGTTTGCTTCAGCTGTAATCACAAATCTGTAATAAAGGACTCAGTTAAGTTGTGAATATGCTACTCTAGCTTCCAATTATACCAAATCTACATACATTCCACCTCTTGAATTCTTAGATAAGGACTTTATCACATCTCCCACATAACTGCATAACTATTCTACTCAATAAATCTGAACTTTTCCTCCAGAGATAGCCTGAAGGATGTTCAAACCTGTGAGAACTGAATGTATCCAAATCTTGGAAGAGGGCTTTGAACACCAGTGGAGAAGTGGTTAGGTAAGCAGAATTCCTTCTTCATTTACTGAAAACTCATTCTTGTAAAGTGTTTTCTTACAAGCCTAAACAGCAGCTTAAAGCTCATTCTCAGATCTTTTATTGCTTGTAGGGAACTTAAGGAAAAGCTCAGATACTTTGTGTAAAAGCAGGATCCATTTCCCTTCCCTTGCAGAGCAATACAAAACCAACACATACTCCAAAAAACTGTAGCTCTGAATGTTCAAATTCACCAAATATCCAACGGTCCTAAACCAGCTCCACTAAATCCACTTGAGTGACCAAAAGCTTGACCTGAAGTTCAGTTCCCAGTAACAACTGTACAGTAGAGCCCTGTATACTTATCTAGGGAAAATATATTGTGTAGTGTACAGTCCTGTCTCACACTCATATTAAAGGAATGCAAATATAGCTGCAATCCTGCCCTAGAGACCCACTAATTTGCATTTTTTACTCATAGAATCATTTTGACTTTTCAGCATGACTGTAAGTTATCTGCAACATGGGGTTATATGATGAACTCTTCCTCAAAATTGCTTTTAGAAACTGGCAGAACCCTTGATTTACCCTGTTATTAAGTACCTAGTATGCTAACCACAACCAATAACTTAGAGCAAAATTCTTTATCTGGTGCGAAAATGTATTTTTCCTTTATTCACCAGAGGAATGCACTTCAGCATACACATTTTCCCAGGTCACAAATAGAGTAAACTTGTCAAGGTAAGGCTTATAAACAGATGCTTTCTATATGTTAGTATAACTTCAAGGGTTTAACTATAAAATTCTAAAGTTCATGTTATATTTTAAGGCTAAATTAGAAACTTTTCTTTATGAGAAAATCCATTTTACACCTGAATTTTTACATACAAGTCGTGATAAATTGACTTCAAAATCTCACTTTAGAAAGAATTCATACTCTAGTTCATTAGCCTTCTTGTGGCTTTTACAAGCCCATGATTAAAATTTTGGTACATTATTAAACTTATAAAACATCTCTTAGTTTTTCAGCATGCTAGAACTAAAGTCACCAGATACCAGAATTTGAATGCAGTGCTCTTCAGTCTAGAACATAAAGCATTCAATTTCTAGTTAACACCTATACTTGAGGCACACAATTTAAGTATGAACATAACCGAGACACAAACATCTCTGTTGTGCTTGTCTCACTTAAAATTAAGATTTAGAAGCCTGTTAAAGTAAATTGTGCCTGTAGAAGGAAGTAAAACTTGCTTTTTAAGATAGAGAACTAAATACAAATGGGCACAAAAACCAGTTTTGACTCATCTTTTATCTTTCCATTTATTTCTACCTGCATGTGGCTGCAGCCTTTAACCTACTCAAGCTCCATTTCTTTAGGGGATGACATTTGGATTGTGTTGGTAATTAGCCTGAGGAGGTAAAGACTAATGACTCCAATTACTGCTGGAGGCGCAGCTGGAAACTCTTAAAAGCTAAAGTTTATCAGAATGTGTGTGTGGGTGGAGGGTGTTAAAATGCAAACAGAACAGCTTTCCTTGAGCTAAGACACCTAAATACGGTTGCAGTATTCTTGCTATGTATTGTAAATTGAAGCTCCTCTTTGGGGAAAAAGCAGTCTTTTCATCCAAAACAAAGGGGTTTTTATAAGCCACCCAAATGTTTGAAATGGGCTGATGACAAGATAAATTTTTGAGAAACCTAAGCACCGTATTAAAAAATGGTCACATGCCTTTGAAAGCACCTTGTACTTCTATAACTGTGTAGCCTTTAACAGATCACATTCTTGTACTGAATTTGCAGGGCCTCTGCATTGCTACATCTGAGCTTTTCTTTTCCTGCCTGTAGCTTAATTTCACTCTATTTAGGTGTGACTACAGTTCCTCCAGCTGACTTGATGACTACAGGTCACTCATTCATTTTTGTCATACGGTTGTATGGTTCAAACCTAGTTTTATATAGATAGCAGTAACAAGCAGTTATTGTTGGCAGAATGAGGTGTTTATGATTGTCACACAAGGCTGTAGTACAGAGAAATGCAACCCTGTTTTGAGGGTAGAGGCCCTGAGAAGTGGAGATGCAGGAGGTGCTGTAGGTGATGGGATGGTAAGAGATAGGTCCAGCTTCCTGTTTGGTACAGGAGAGCCCTCATTATAGAGAGCTCTGACGAGATCTCTATAATGGTCAGTTAAAAATCAAAAACAAAACCAAGCTAAAACCAGCCAAACAAAAAAGAGATAGCCTGAACATTGACAGAACTGGTCTTTGGGGTAACAAAGAGAACAAAGACATAACTTTTAGTATCTAAAAAGAGTACCATACATAGTAAATCTGGATATAAACCAGAGCTGCAGAGCGATGAAGAAAAAGAGCAATATGGAAGTTATAGCAAACATAGAAATGCTGTATCCCAAGCAGATAATGGGAGAAGAAACCAGTAACATGAACACCCTGTTCTTTCTAGTAAAGGACTACAGATACCAGTGAATTGGCGTAACACCCCTCCACACACCATACAATAAACTGAAGCCATTGATCTTTGGACTCAAGTAAGTTGGGAAAGGGTGAGCACAACTCCAGGAAAATCAGTAGAAGGGCTTAAGAAATTTTAATAATATTTATTACTATAATTGTGATATTTTCTATATGAGTATTCTGATTACACTACTCTGGTTTTCTGTAGAATTAGATATAGGCTACTGATGGTGCTTGAATTGGACTACTAATATTTCCTCCAACACCAAGTTCTTGGCTTTAGAGATAGGTATATATACGACATACATTTATCCATATTTAATTTTGTATTTATATATATGAGGCATACAGCTATTCAAATCTGGCACTGCCTGCCTCTTGTAACTTCATACTTAGAAATGTCAGAAGAGTTCAAAGAAAAGTATTAAGAGAAATCATTCCCAAAACTCCTCACTAAAAAGCAAAACATAATTTAGTTTCCTTTGAGAATATGACTATTTTCAAAATGAAAATAGTCGTATCATAATGAAAATATAGGTATAAGTTTATGTGAGCCTGTATGGGACTACAATCTAAAATATATGCTTATTTTTTCAGCACATTATCTGTTCATCTTCTTCTAAGCACATGGGAGCTTTCCTTCCCAGAATTCAGTTCAGCTGTGTGTTTTGCTTCTGTTTCTGCAAAGCAAACTGGCACCAGTCTTGCCCAGTCCAGGAGTGCAATGAGGACGTGCTCTCCTCAGGTCCAATACACACAGGAAATTTGTGCTGCACAAGAGATTCTCTTCATTTTGCTCAGAAGAAAGAACACTCCACACATAGGACAATGGTGAGCTCTGTATATCCTAAGCATAGCCACAGGGTTCAGTTGTGTAGCGTGTAGTTCCATTTAAAACTTCAGTTGGGAAACCTGGTTTTGGGAGAAGGGCTCTTTCATAGTCCCTAGGCTACACTAGGGCACAAATGTAGAGGACTGCACCATCTTCTTAGGCCTCGTTTATATTTGGCTGTCAGAAGTATGGCATTCTTCTGAAACACTATGCTAGTTCCATTGTCTGTAACGGGACCTTTCCTGTGCAAGAGCTGTGCATAGAGTGTGCACAAGTATAAGCAACATTAGGGGCTTTGTATTTCAAAGATAAGAGAACTTGAAGATATTACTCAGTAATATTTTTACAATACTTTCTCTTTACATTTGGTGAAATGGTAATAATTCATTTCAAGACCCATAAAAAGTACAGATAGCTATCTTGTTATTTTCCTTTAGGAGGCAGAATTTCTCTAAGTATTAATAAAATTTTTGACTCATTGAACTGATGTATTTTCTGGGAATAAACTGTCCTGACTCTGAATTAGCATCTCCAGGAATTAAGGCCTTGCAAGTGAGCAAAATATCTGTGCTACATATCATACATTTAATTTAGCTTTCTCCTCTGCATTGGATTGGATTGAAATGTTAGTAAATATTCACAGTTACAAATGTATGTGTGCAGAAGAAGTTAGATGAAGTGTTCCTAGGAATACATGTTCTTGTAATCTCTCCAATTTCTCCTGCGACACAGCCCCTTGGCCGGTACTGTAAAAGCTTCATTGCTTCATGCAGCTGAACTCCTCATTAGTACAGTAGTTGGTAGCATTCCATAAGGCAGCACACATACTGTGTCAGAGCAGAAGATAAGAAAGAAAATGAAAGCAGTAATTTTCTTTTGCTCAGGCTTTTTCCCCACTTTGATGTGATTTGTTGGAATGCACTTTGTAATTTGATAGCATTCTTTTTTTCCCCAGTCAAGTTCCAAGCAGTACTTTAACAGTGCCCCAGGGTGCCTGTCACTCTTTCACATCTGTTACGGTTGAAGGCCATCAGCTGGGTTTGTGTGTCAAAAACAAATTCTCAGTGGGTTCTGCAATTTCTTTGTGCTGTTGCTGTGCAGCAAAGTAGTATCTATTGATCACTGACTAGAACTGTGGTAGGTCAACAATTACTGCTGATGGGAGCTCTCCCGTGCCTCAGTGGAGCAGCATGCATTTATGTTGCTTTAAATGAACAGGTGGAGGGGAGGGTACTTTGGTACATGAGACAAGAAAAGGCTCTGCTGTACTCAGTGGTACTCAGGGTATAGTTGGCTGGATTTCAGGGGGGTTAGGCATAATTTCTAGACTGCTTCTGTTTTCTTTCCCCACCTTTTGATGGATTAAGAGATTTGACAGGCTGTATAAGTGTAAGAATTCTGAGTGGTGTGAAAAAACAGCAGATTTCTCATACTGAGAGTAACAGCTAAGCAGAGATAGAAAAAGAATAAGATGAAAACGGGTTCTGTGTGGATACTGAGCAAAGTTTTCCATTTAACACAGTAAGGATCAAAAAGAAAAATAATTTGAGAAACAGAATTCTTATCAGTCAGGTAATCTCCGTAATATGCATTTTTAGGTCTCTGCAACATTGCAAAAAACTACCATATGGGCTAATGCTGCTAATCCTACTTGAGACCACAAATGTAATGAGACAATTTAAGTAAGCCAGGGGATAAGCTGTGCTCTTCTGTTTGATGTTGAATTTCATTAATAAAAAGGAACAAGAATTACCATTAGCAGCCTTTATAAAAGGAGCAGAAATACTCCCAAGAAAGGAAAAGCAATTGAAATTGCACAAGGTGCAAGCTACAAAGTGTATTAAAGTATTTCTGGAGAGAAGGAAAAATTGTATTTAAATTGGATAAATGCAGCATACCTTGCTCTTCTGCAGTTTAAATTGCAGTGCAATTCCCAATCAGTCAGATAATTTAAAATAAAAAAGAATAACGGAGACGATTTCCATGTCACTGGCTACACTCAAAGCAAATTTTGCTGAAGTAATTCAATTATTCTTTCTACCATTTAATTTGATAGCATTCTCCCTCCAGCTAATTACCAGAAAAGTTGGACAGAGGTAGTTCGATAGGAATAATACTGGTATCAAAAGCTAAGATTCAAATACCATGTAGGAACCAGCAAGTGGAACATTTAATTCCTGAATAATGTTATTTGTTGACATAAAACTTCTGCTCAGAGGTGTTCAGGCTCCAGTAGTTCCTCTGATGGCTCTTATTCCAGCAATTTAAGACTATCTTCTCCCTGTACCTGGCAGACATCTGGCTCTTTGCCATCGGTGACCAAATACACCTCAGCTACCACATTTCCTAGGCTGGTAATTAGGGCAACCGGTCAAAAAGGGATTTTACTGGACTATCAGTAGGTGAGCCTGAGGTATAGAGATTGAACTGACCATTCAAGCTGCCATAGATCCACCAGTCAAGAATAGTCTGTGAGGGACCTGGACTTTTGCTGGCCAAATTTCTGGAAACAGCACCTGTTGTGTGGCACACAGAGTGTTTTTCTTTTCTGGACCTTATATTGTAGTAGACAATATGACACGTTAATCGTGGTTGCTGTCAACAGATTAAATAAAAGGAGGAAGACGTAAGAGTTCCTCAGAGATGTTAATATTTTATTTTTAAACCTCATTTTTATTAATAGGACTGTATTTTATCTAGAATACGTAAATGTTATCAAATATTTTTATCTGGAATTCAGTATGACTTCTGCTAGTCTCAGACAAAGTTTCCATTTGACTCAACAGAACAAGTCTGTATCCTATAAGTGGCTTTTTTCCCCTTCTATCTTTTTTTTTTCTCTTTTGGTAGAATAAGTAGTAATTTTTATACACTGTTATGAGACTTTGTCTTCTATGTGGTCATGCAAGATAACTGATTTACCAAGCTCTCTGCTAAGTCAGAATCCTATCATTTTAAAAAAAAAAATCAATTTGAAAGGAAAAGCATTTTTTCCCCTCCACTTTTTAAAAAATTGAATATGAAACGGGACAATTTCTTGTATCATAGAAGCCATACAGCTTTTTTCTGTCACAGCTTTGAGATGTACCTTTTGTCAAACACACAAGAGATATTTACTTCTAGACATGTGTGATCTACAAGGTCTTCCTAAATAATCTAAGAAGATTGAAGCCTTGCAAATCTGATTTTTACTTCTTTGTCCATATTCATTCCTTCTGTACAGTAATTCACTTTCTCTTTGATTAACAATTATGACAATTTCTACTTTCACACAGACCCATAATCTTTGATGTTTTCTCTTCAGTCCCAATGCCCAATAATTTTCCCTCTCCTTCTCTTTTTTCTTCTTTTGGAGGTTTCAATTATTTCTTTCTGAAACTTCATATTTCCAGTCATAATGAAATAAATTATTTAAGTCTTACTTATTAAGACACAATTCTCCCACAAAGGGACATTCAAGAAATCGAAGTTTCAGTTTTTATACATTCCTATCATTAGCTATTTCCCGTTGTTAGCCTAAACACATAAATTACAGTTTACATCCACAGCTACTGAAATTACAGACTTCAGTCCAAGAAATCAAGTAAAATTCTCTGCAGTAAACTTAAATGTCTATCTTACTTTGTTTCCACACTTCTTCCCCACAAAACTTGTGGTTGAGTCTTTTTTTAAGAACATGAACCTGCAAAGACTCATAGAGCAAATTCACTTTGCAAATGGAGAGATGTGAATCTTGACATTGCATGTTTACACAAAGCAGTTATTTGCTCTTTGGTATGCAGATTTTAATAGTCTGATACTGTATATTATGTACCAAAATCTGCATCAGGCTCCAAAAAATTGTCAGAAAGCGGTTAAGTAAAAAGAACAACAGCAAAGGCATGGTGCATTTGGCCTTGCTGAAAAACATCAGAAGCATAGTAAAGTGAGGAGGAAAAGATTCCCCACTTCAAATGAAATAAGGCAGTGTATTTTGAAAAAAAACCCAAAACTCTAAGCTCTGAAATGCAAGACAATTTTGTACAGAGCAGCACTGATACACTGAATTTGGGGGCTTATGCCTTTACAGAAATCAAAGGAACAGAACTCATGGTATCCTCTGCTTGTTCTTAATTTGGTTTCTCTGTACTTTCCACTCCCACTTTTCCCTATGAGAACTTTATTTAATGAGGAATTTCCTTCCAGGCTTACTTAACCATAAAGGTCAAGGCATGAACAAATACAAAATAATAAGCATGGCAATCATTAGAAGTTCCAGCCTATCAGGAGAACCGCCTAAAAAACTAGAAAAAAATTTGAATTTGGAAGCCATTGTAACAAGCCCTACCCAAACCTACCTGTGATCCATGAATATGCTAGTTTTACCTCAGGCTGTAAGCTGTACGTATAATCGAACTGGAATAAATTGTCAGATGTTAACACCATTAGAGTAGCACACACTAATGAGATCTGTATTTACACTAAATCTGTTTTGATCTCCTCTAATATAAGTGAAAGATACAAACTTAGGAAAATTTGTTAGTGATCTTTTTTCCTTTAATATTAAAAAAATAATTGTGAGAAACCTTAGATAAGGTAGTGTATTGATTACAAATTTAAGCACACACTTCTAATAGTTTTATAGTCCTTTGTTTTTACGGTATTGACATTGAACTTGCTATCACTATTGCCTATAAGCTGTTAAACCCCCTCTACTTATACTTAGGTCACATGTTCATAAACCTTGCCTTTAAATATAAAAATTAAAAAAGCTCAAGAATATGATCCATTCACAACTACTATCCAACTCCATTCCTTTGTGACAAGATAATTCTCAAAATAACTTCTTTAGTCTTCTATTGAGTCTCAGAGGAAAATTTGCCCTGTGGACCCACTGGTCCTCCCCTGGTGAATGTTTCCATCACAATCTTCAACCACCCAGGAACTCATCTGCAGCACCACCAACTCCAACCCTTCAATGTGTTTGTAATCACCAAGACAGAACCAACACCCTCCATGGTGCTGTCTGTACAATTAATTTCAATAAAAAACTTTAAACCACTTCATCTCAGTTTTTCACAGGAAAAGGTGTGCATATATAGTAGACTCCACAGTAGACTCCTCCACAGTAGACTCCTAGAGAAGCTGTCAGCCCATGGCTTAGATGGGAGCACTCTGTGCTGGGTTAGGAAATGGCTGGATGGCCGAGCCCAGAGAGTGGGTGTGAATGGTGTCTCATCCAGTTGGCGGCCGGTCACCAGTGGTGTCCCTCAGGGATCGGTGTTGGGTCTGGTCCTGTTTAATATCTTTATTGATTATCTGGATGAGGGGATTGAGTCCATCAGCAGCAGCAAGTTTGCGGATGATACCAAGCTCGGAGGAAGAGTTGATCAGTTACAGGGTAGGATGGCCCTACAGAGGGACCTGGACAGACTGGAGACATGGGCCAATTCTAATGGGATGATGTTTAATAAGTCCAAATGTCGGGTACTTCATTTGGGATACAACAATCCCATGCATAGCTATAGACTGGGGACAGAGTGGCTGGAGAGTAGTCAGGCAGAAAGGGATCTGGGAGTGTTGGTTGACAGGAAGCTCAACATGAGCCAACAGTGTGCCCAGGTGGCCAAGAAGGCCAATGGCATTCTGGCCTGCATCAGGACCAGAGAAGTTATCGTCCCCCTGTACATGGCACTGGTCAGGCCTCATCTTGAATACTGTGTACAGTTCTGGGCCCCCCAGTTTGGGAAAGATGTCAGGATGCTGGAGTGTGTCCAGAGGAAGGCAACGAAGATGGTGAAGGGGCTGGAGCACAAGCCCTATGAGGAGTGACTGAGGGAGTTGGGGCTGTTTAGTCTGAAGAAGAGGAGGCTCAGGGGAGACCTCATTGCTCTCTACAACTACCTAAAAGGAGGTTGTAGTCGGGCAGGGGTTGGTCTCTTCTCTCAGGTGACCAGTGACAGAACTAGAGGGCATGGACTCAAGATTCATCAGGGAAAGTTTAGACTTGATTTTAGGAAAAAGTTCTTCACTGAAAGGGTGATTGGCCATTGGAATGCGCTGCCCAGGGAGGTGGTGGAGTCGCCGACCCTGGAGGTGTTTAAGGGGAAACTGGATGGGGCACTGAGTACCATGGTTTAGATGATGGTGTTAGTGTTGGTGTTAGTGTTGGGGTATAGGTTGGACTCCATGATCTCAGAGGTCCTTTCCAACCTTATGATACTGTGATACTGTGATAGTCATTCACCATCGTCTGTAGAGGTTGTTGACTACCCTGTCATCAGTTAACTCTAGAAGGAAACAGGAAATGGGAAGTCCTGTAGGATCAGTCTGACAGTGCAATCAGTATCGGATTTGTCTACAACTGGATCAGTACTATTAAAAAAAAGAAATCTAATAATAGACAGATGGGAAAACCCAACTATCAATATTTAGAAACTGGATAACCGCCTGATATACAAAGTTTTCTCCCCCTTCTTACACTAGAAAACAGCTGGTCCATCTCCAAAAGTCTACACAAATTATCCCAAGGGCACTTCCCCCTATTCTATATATACAATAAAATCTGTTCTCAGTTTAATTTTGTGGAACACAAATATACATGAAATAAAGGGACTGTAAAAATGCATTTTCCTACAAGCGTAGTTAAGTTGGCAAGTTTTGCTAAAATATTTTCCTTTCTCCACTAAAAGCATTGTCTTGCAAAGTTCTGAGGTTACTCTGCTATCCATCTCTCCTTGCATATTTTACATGAGACATTTCTGGCTGCATGTTGCAAAAAGAGATGTGTCATTAAATTCTTTTCAAGGTGACACTGCTGAGTATCTTGGAAGTATTTTCTGTGCTCTTCATGAGTGACAGGCTGCGCTTCTGCTGTGCGCAGTTCATTAGTGCTACAACTGCAACGAATATGAGACTGTTTTACAGAGCTCTTCAAAGGCAGCAATAAGCAGCCAGCTTTCACTGACTAAGGAAAAGATGATTCCAACAGCCACAAACTTCACTTTTGTTTTTTGTTGTTTTGTTTTTTTTCCTAGAACATAAGTTGTCAGCCAAGGCGGATTTCTACAGGGAGACCTTTACAAGCAACTTTTCTAAACAGGGCAAAATGAAGAGTGTGAAATTGTTCACTAGAAATTTTTCTGGAAAAACCCTCTAATTTTCCTTGATGCTTTGCTTAATAATTTGTGGAAATTTTTAGGAAAATCTAACACAGGCTCAAGAGCATCCAGTATTTGGAAAGGGCACACAGAGATACTTTTACTTGTAGGAAGTATACTTGAAGTTTCCTTAAATGTGTTCATACATATATGCTTTAAATTTGAGTAATTTAATTTAAATTTAAGTTATTATGCTTGTAATTACTGATTCAGGTAGCTTTTCTAGAGGTCTGGTATTAACATACACAATGGGTTCATTGCATTGCCAGTAGCTCAGTTTCCTCCAGCGGTTTGCTGTATGACTAGATTTTCATGAAAGAAAATTTAACCAGTAGATTAAAGTCTGAAATTCTGCAGGAAAAAAAAGGGGAAATACTGGAGTCTCTTGTTTGCATAAAACCATTCTGAAGATTGGTTTTCTTTATACTAAAGGACAGGATATTCCATATCAGAAAAAAAAAAGACAAAATATTTTTAAAATGTAGAGAGGAATATTTTACAAAATGCTCTATTAGTTCTCTAAATCTAATTTGTCAAGCTTAAACCTGAACTCATGAACACTTTCAGAAACTATTAGAATCAGGGTAGAGTGTCAGAGCAGAGAGAAAACACTCCTTCTGCCAAATCATGCCACTAAAGACTACAGAATGAGATGTTAGCAGGTACATGTAGAAGTTTTAATCATAAGCAAGACCGGTTTCTGCATGCATTTGCCAAAGCATCCTACTTTTCCTGAGATATTTCTGACAATCTCTCCCACAATCCAGGACACTGACAATACCAAAGCAAATTTGTGCAGCTATATGATAGCGTATTAAAAAATACACATTTAAAGAACAAGAGCATGCCACTTTTGTTAGTTTGACCCACTGAAAAAAGTATTGGAACCCTAACATCACTTGATCTTTCTGAAGGACCTCAAACCTGAACATCCGGCATTCCTACTATAAAATTCTCATGTTTTCTTTACTTCTTCCCTTCATTTCCCCAGGAATGTTGGTAACAAAGTATAAAACAAAAAAACCAGGCTGGATAGACACTATTCATGTTTCCTTTGCTCCTAAAGTCAATTCAGATAAGCTTGTCACAAAACATTGCTCAGCTACTGGCAGATTCATAATTAGACATAATCAATACACTAAAAAGAATACACTTCTTGAATGGCTACTGGTGAATGGCAGGTTTGACAAGACATCAGGTGGAGAGGGATAGAGGAAGAACGCAGACTATTCAGGAAACCAGGTATCAAAACAGGTACAAGCTCCCAAGATTTCTGCAGCTGGAGTGCTTTCATAAGCATCTAGCAAAAAAAAACCCTTAATTTCCATACTGAAAGGGTTTCCAGCTCAAAGAGTAATAACACATGATAAAAGAAAGGACCCCTCCTACCTACAATTGACTACAGCTTTAGGTATATCATCCAAGATGTGAAAAACAAAGCTGCAGCCGATCACTATTCCCACTAAGGAAAAATGAACTTCTTTTGGTCCAATAAAACACACAGATTAACATCTTGAATCAGAACTGTCAGATCTGAAGCAAAATCCTACTTTGGCCTTGACAAGGTAAAAATTATTTCTTCAAGATGGAAATGTATCTTTTCGACCAAACTTATTCTTCTTACAGTTCATTTCTTCACAGGAATAGGTTAACTCTTCATTTCATCAGTAAGCAAAAAATGCCATAAATAGATCTAACATAGATCTAGCACAATTGAAGTGAGAAATGCATCCTACAATATATGAAAGGATTCCTAACATAGAACAAACCCCCAACTTTTAAAGCAGTATTTAAAATTTGTCTCAAAAAGCACTGCCTATATTCAAATAACAACCAAGTATTGCACTTATTTGACTTTTTCTTTAGCTGATGTTTACCTTCTATATACATACCCAGACAATTCACCAGAGAATTGCACGACATATTGCAATGATGCAAAGCACTCAGTTGAAACTATTGAGACAATGTTATACTCTGTTAATAAGGAGTTAGTTTGCATTTTAAAAAACCCTATATTTATTATCAGGATTTTTAAGATCTGCCAATGTTCTGACCAAGTTCCAAAACCAGAAGATTTAGGCATCTTTTAGGTTAATGAGTGCATTTGTGTTCTTTAAGTGACTTTAATAGTATGTCACGTGCATGTATCACCAGGTTAATATTAAAGATAAAGGGTAAGCTTCCAAGCAGAAGTAGTTTTGCATTCAGTTTAAGTTTATTTGGCTCATGCTTAAACAGCCCTAGTTTTGTACACTTTGACAGAATAAGGTTATAGCTTAAATTAATAAATAAAGTAAACAGGGTCAATTAAATGCATACAAACTTTTCCCTAGTGTGCTTCTGGGTGCATTTGCAGTGATGGGTAATTTTTCCTTATGGCAAGCAAGCAGATCTGTTCCAGAACAGAGCTTTTATCACTTGTATACTTTTTTTTCAGGTCACATGTCTGAAAAATGGTTCACTGTGGGAGTTCAAGACACTGCTTATAATAAACAGCAAACCTTTGTTACCATTGAATTAATTTAAACACTTTAAAATAAATCTATCTGCTTCCAGAGTTTTTAATTTTCTGTGTATATACCACCTTCTATGGAGCAGATGGCCTTATTTCTCTTTTAAGATTCCGTATTAATGTTTTGCAAAACACTGATCAATTATACAACACCAATGATATGAAAACCTACCAAAATAAACTAACGCTCCTTCTTGTGGAAGGCATGCAACAGTGTTGATTACCATGTTAGGTGGTAGACTCCTCACCCGCTGCAGGCTGGAGGGCATTTGTGCCCTCCCAAATGACACAATTTTGACAAAAAAAAAAAAGCCCTCATAGGCATCCATTGAGAATGGATGGAAGCAACGTTTCAGTGATTTTCTCTAGAGACTTTTCATCTGCTCTCTTTTGTATTGCACATATAATGTCTTCCAGGTGCTATTCTACTCACTGTACTACAGTTTACCACATTTCTTGCACCTGTGGGCAGCATCTTACCAGGTCCCTGCATCTGACTGGGCAAGCCTGCTTAGGAAACTAGCAGCATTTTATGCAGGACCTCACTGCCTTCCATAGAAGAGGCTCCCATGTGGAGAAGTGATAAGGCCGGATCCAACTTTCAGCTGTAAAGACGGTGCTTGAACTGTGGAACAAAATTGACATGTGGGCCTCTCATGAACGATTTGAGACTTAAATAGTATAAACAGCAATAACATTTTTTATATAATCTTGTAATTCATCAGTTACTTCCAATATAACCCATAGATGACAACTTCTTACTAAGGCCCCCAGCATTCAGCTGGTGCTATGACTGCACATGGCTCTTTTTTTCTTTAGGAGAAATAAGTGGGTGAGCTAGGGTGAGCTATTCATCGATCTGAGCTCCAGGAAAGAGAATCTGAAGGAACAGTACAAAGTGTTGACGTTATAAAACTTACTGCTTAGCAGCTTCAGATAATACATTATGTTTAAGATTAATTCAATTGTGATCAAATCCAACCCAAAGTTCTTTCATTCCCCTGTAATTTCTAGCCATCCATTGTTCACCCATTTAATAAACTGCCTCTTGCTTCCAGGCTCCAAAAAAGCATCAAACAGCTTGCTATCAAGTCTATAAAGACAAAACCAGTGATGAAAAATTCTCATCATTGTTGTAACTCTTTTCTGAAGGCAAAGTAGCACAACTGCTGGCTCAGATCATCCCATACACACATACGGACTTGGGCAGGCAAGCAAAGCATGTTTGTCCACAACAGTTTTAATCTGTTACAATCAAACTAACTTTGATTTTAAACAGTTCACAAAGAAAAGGCAGGTTCAAAATCTTTATCATTTAGAAGCACATACTCTGAAATAAGTCATTTGATAATCCCATGCTGCAGTAATCATTAGCCAGTGTGCCTTGTTCTTATTACACTCCCACAAAACAAGCATTTCCAAGCATCCCCTTCCGATGTACAAACACAAGGAGAGACAAAAATACATGTAGGAACCTTAACTAAACTACAGTAGAGCTAACCAAGTTGAAAAACATCTGCCATTACTGGCTGTGCAGTGAAGTTTCCTTTAAAAACTGCAGTGTGGGAAGCTTATCTCATGAGCACAGAAAAAGGTATCATGGCTTAGCAGCAAGAAGAATCAGCAAATCCCAAACCTTCAAATGCACATCAGCCTTCTCTACTACTAATCACACTGTGTGGCCTCATTGAATAGACTTGCCATCAAATATGCTTCAGTGTCCATGCGTACAAAGACATTTCCTACTATTTATATTACCACAGTATCCAGCAGCTTTTTTTATTCAACCAGAACACCTGAGCACCGTGTGATATAGACACATGATGCAGAAAATGAGCACTTCTCCTTTAAGCAATTTTCTGCCCTGTTGCTGACTTTTATTATGCTCAGATATCCTGCCAGCACTGGGCTCTTTGGAGATGCTTTGGTTTCACCTTCAGTATTTCCAGAAATTCAAAAATTTTGAGGTTCTGCCCATACACTGGGACAGTTTCTCCCTTCCCATTGTCCCCAGGCACATCTCTTGCCACTCAAATTCTTGCAATGCAGGCAATCACCTGTGGTGACCCTTCCCTGGAGCTTTCAAAACACCTAGCAGAGCAAAGGTGTTGCCCTGTGACCCAGTGTAATGTCTGAGGAAGGTGTCTGCATCTCAGTGAACACAGAACCTACTCAAAGGGAAAGTGGGGGCAGAACTTCTCCTCACCTGAAAAGTATTGAAAACCAGGCTGGACAATGCAGCTCCACATATACCTACAAGGCAAGAGGGCAAATCTTGATGATACCTCTTGGAAGAGGAGAGCAGCCAAATACAGTCCACTTCCAAACTACCTTGGAAATAATATCATTCTTGGGATGCGACAATCAAGAATATATTTAAACACAAAGCGTAAATGCTACATCACATTCTCTGCGGCCTGGGCATGCAACCTTCCTCCCTTTGCTTTGGCTCCTTCTTCTGCCTTCCATTGCCATCTTTCTCCATTTCCTTCCCAATATAAAGGAACTAGGAGGGAACAGCTCATTGCCTTGGCTTGTCCTGCACCAGGATCCAGGACCAGCTGCGTAAGTTCTCATTTAAATAGGGAAGTGATTCCTGTGGTGAAGCAGTCCTTGTAAAAGCATTTGCCAAAGGGGTTCAGTGACACAAAGCATGTTTTCCCAATAGGTAAACAAAATCTTGGACTACTGACACATACAGTCACCAGCAGACCACTCAACAAGGCTCTGATTCTCCCCAGATTTCTTGCACCCCTATTACTAAGAAAGGCTGTTTCCTCAAATTCGCTGGCAGAATTCAAAGCTTTTAGCTAGATCCACTAAACTGCTTAGATCTCATACTTTTAGTATTAACATTGTCTATCTTTCCCTAACTTTTGGAGATGTTCCCTACAGATTTTAAGTGGTCCTATTACCAGGCAAAGCTTTTAAAGTTTATGCTTCAAACTTTAGAAACAGACTTTTTGTTTTCAGGCAGAGTATTCAGCTAAAAGGAAGTGCTGAAAGAAAGGTGGGACTAGAAGGCAAGTCTTGAAACGTTAGTTTTAGGAACAGGCTATTTTATTGAGTCGTACCATTTATCTTCATTGAGACTGAAAGGGTTGAGCGTTCACCCAATAGGAGAAGCACAAGCATCTTTCTCATGAAAAAAAAAAGTGCCAACATCAGCTCTTTCTTTCCTCAGCAGTTTTATTACTATAGGAAAGATTTTCTAATATTTTCTCTGCTCTCTTGAAGGAAACAGACTTTGCTGGTGGGAGATGAGGTCGTCTTGGTGAGCACAGGATGGGAAGGGCTGATCAGACCCTGCAGGGAGAAGGTGGTACCCTATGACTGCCACTGAGTTCCTCCCACTCCCTTTTTCAGGGGCGGCTACAGCCCTTTCCCCACTGCCTGAATCTCTGTGTACCTGCTACCTGTTATCTGTTTCCAGTAAGAACCTTCTCTACTTTTGTGGCTCTGCCCCTGCCCAATTCCTACCACTTTCCCTTTCCTGTCTCTTCCGTCTTAGTGTCTCTTCCTCCTGAAATCTGTGTTTAGAGATATCTCATCCAAACACTTGTTTCTCCATCACTCTTTTGCCCCTTTTAGGAGAAAAAAAACAGCCTGGCTTTTTCTGAATTTAGTTGGTTCCTTGTAAGGGTGATAAAAATAAAATATTTAAATGCAATATTGGTTTGAAGATTGAAATTCAAGTCCCTCTCACCCAGTGAGGACCCTATTCACGAAAACCATTTTCTTAGTTGCATCTGACCTAATGCTTACTGACTTATTTCATATAAATCAAAATAGTTTCAGTTGAAGAGACGCAGAAAAATCACATTTCTTTTCAACTTCTATCTCATCTACAGCTCAAATGTTACCACATTCAAAAGACAAAGAGGATTTTCAAACACTAATCTATCATAGAAGTGTAAGGTTCATATCAGATACATTCAGTGGGCTATTGTTTAGTGTTTTTTTTCTTTGAGGTCTAAACATACATTTTAGATTAGACCCTGTAAGTTAAGAGAGTTGGAGAAACAAAAATTGCAGAACTGAGAGATTTCAAAGTGAACAAGACCAACCCACTCAACATGAAAGGACTTGCATCAGTGAAATTCTATAAACATGTGTATAAACTTTCTTGCCATCCTCTGAGTTATGTGGACAAATCTGCAAGAATTAATTGATATCTGGTTTAGTCAGATTAGGTCAGAAGTCAAGCAAGGCTGCGCCATAGCAGCTCAACCATCATCTACCAGAGCCAACAGGTCTCACAGGGGATTTGAAAGCTTACTTTCCACTCCAGGTACAAAAAGAAGCACCTTGCTCTTCCAAGAAACAATGCTATTCACTGGTCCCACTCTCTTTCCTACTAGTAGAAACCCAGAGCAAACCAGGTCCGTCCTCATCTTCCTACTTCCCTCCTTCTCATTTTCTGCTTCATGTGCTCAGGATATATCCTAGGGAAACCTTCACGCTCCTATGAAGGCTCCATTTCATGTACTTCAAACCAGAAAGGGCCTTGCTTTAAATTTGAACAAATTCTTTTAAGAAAAAATAAAATGTAAAAACTAATGTGGCATGAAACTGGTTACTCACTACTCGCATACAATACTCCTTTCTAACACACTTATTCTCTTTGTTGTCTTATCCTACAAACTCTTCAGAGGCAGGAAATTTTTTTTGAACAGAAAAATCCAGTATGTATTGGAGCTTACAGCAGAACCCTTCTTGACTTGAATGGAATCAGGTTGCCACCTTCTTCAGTTACTCGAGAGTAGACGCCTACTCTTTACCAAAATATATTAGAGTTATATTTGCAAACACTGGCACACTGATGTTATACGTAAAATCCAAGCCAGAAATTTATATTCTGTTTAAAGAGGCAAAATTTCTAGAGTACTTATTTTTAATATGTCAGAGAACAATACAGTGAGAAGCTTATTGTTCAGCTATTTTCATTAATGATTTTATTGTCTGTTCTTAGTCATATCCTCAAGCACTAATTAGGAAATTGCTTTGACACAGAGCTTTAAACTGTCAAAGCAGCACACTTGGCATTTGTGCCATTCTAGCTCGTAAGCAAACAAACACTTCCAATACTTCCAACAGCCTTTTCAATTTCCCCTTTTTTACAGTGATTCTGAAATCTCCAAGCAACTTAGCAGCAAAGCAAAGCTGCATCATTGCAGGTAATTGACTTCCAGAAGTTGTCATTTCTGGAGGACAAAAAAAAAAAAAAAAAAAGAAATATTTGAGCCTAACATAAACCACATGCAAGTAGATATACATTTGCTCTGTGGTAATAAAGACATGGTGGGGCTTTTTTTTAAATTTTATTTCTTCATAAAGGTTAAATAGATTAAGTGATAGCTGGTATCTTGCTACCTAAACACCATATATCTGAGACAATTCATTGGGAATATGATGGGATTCACAGCAGTCAACACAATGACATGGGAATGAATTCAACAAGCCACACTTCCATAAATTCTCCCAACAGAGAAGTTAGATCACTTATCTGTCACAGGGAAACTGTAATTGAAAATTTTGTCTTCTTGGATTTGAGAACGCACTTGCATCAATATCTCTTAATGCCCACAACAGCATCATTCACCTTCTCTGAGGTCTGAGGCCTAATTCAACAGCGGAGTTTCAAGCCTTCAGAGCAAACTGAACCGGGGAATACGTGCTCTGCAACCCTTATCAGGACTTAGGCGACAACTAAGTTATATTAAACCCCATGACAGGCAGGTGAGAATTGGAGGTAGGAGTTGAGAATATGTGGGCATACAAACTTTTAGCTTAGGTGCTTCAAGAGGCAGCTGGATACTCGAGTTTTATTGTGTACCTTTGTTTATTTGCAAAGTCCTTCGATTTTTTTAAAATTTATATTTATTTGCCTGTAAAGGATCTCGTAACTCCATTATCCACTGGTCTTCAACCTTTCATCTGTGATTAGTTCCTGGAGATAATCTTGTCCCAGCATCTTATACAGGCAGTGGCTTGCAACTAGTGACCACTGGAATCCACAGATTATATAAAAGGTAAAAGATCAGAAGAGGATAAAAATGAAGCAATGTTACTGTGACAGAACTAAATCCATCATATACAATTGCTACCACCACTGCTGAGAAAAGGACATTAGTGTGATGATTTTAATAGCAGTAAAAAGAGATACTATGTGTACAGGAAAATAGTTATATCAGAATTAATTATTAATCTCAAGTTAGTACCACATTACTATCATTTTCTAAGATGACAGTTACCTCCTTTTCTCCATACACACACAAAAAAAATGGAATATATTTTATGTATTCAGCAGAACAGGAAGTCTGGTCGATTTTTAAATGCAGTTTCTTGAAGTGAGGTAAGATCATGAAGATGCACATCTTTATTAAAATGATTTAGAAAAGGCTAACAAAAACCTAAAATCCCAGTTTCTGGTATGGAAGAAGTCACTGAGTACAGGTACTTATCCTGATGATTCTATAACAGCTTTCTACAACATACTCACACAATCTCTATTTTAGGGAGTGTCTCAGAGTAGAAAAGTCGTGGAACGAAGCACTAGAAGTTTTCATAAGCCAATGCACCTTGTTACCCCTTTCCCACATCTCAGGAGTACAAACTCTGGTCTGAAAGCTGCTTAGTAGCATTTTGTGTACATTGTACTATTTGAGCTAGCAAGTCTGACAACCTTTGCATCCATGTAAAATCTCATTCTGGCCTTTGAATATTCTGCATTTGTCTCCTCCTTCTGCTATCACATTAGTTTAGAAATGCATTTTGTTTTTCAAGAGAAATTGAAACTGCATCCGAGCAAGATTATTGTCAACGTTCATCCAGCTCCGGCATCATTAGCAAAGCTGAGATCACGCTATGGAAACAGTATGACAGGTCTATGTCTCATCCTTTAAATATGACATGATTTTGGCCCACCATTTCATATTTTTTCCCCAATTTTTAAGGAGTAAAACAGCAACTGCCGGAGACTATAAACCCTCAGGACTGTAAAACTGCCAGTTTGCATAAACCAGAAGCTTGGACAGTTAGTTTGGTTGTAACTGCGAACACTGAAGATAGGACTGGGATCTGTGTGTGGCATAGCTAGACGATCTGGGATGGATAAAACTCTCACTGAGGCCCTGGACAGCAGAGCAGCACATGGTTTTCCAAGGTGCTCCCCATCTGTTTACACCTCCTTCCCTGGGAAATGCTGTCCCACTGGGGCCAAGCTTTAGCACTGCATGCTTCATAACACTTAATGCACATTTGCTTCACAACATTCTCTCTTCCAGCCAAGGGCTCTGCAACACGCACTGCTTTCCAACAGAACTGTGCTGCAGCTCCGTACAGCTGGCACAGCAGCAGCTGGCTACGGCATTCTATAAGTTTAGAAGCACAGGTATGGATGATGCCACGCACACTTTTCTTCCCAGCCATGCTTTTCCTTACACATTCAAACAGTCCACACGCATGGTCTCAAGCTAGCAGCATTATAAGACTCAAAAACATCTCTAGCAGCTGAAGACCTCTAATGCCCAATTACACAGCTCATCAAGCCCTAACAGACCCTTCTACAGTGTGGTACTTTAAATTTCTATGAATGGAGGCTTTATCCACATCACTAGCTCTGGAAAGGTCTCTCAGATTCCATTAAAGCATGAAAAGAAACTTATCACACTACACCCCGAAAATGTCAGAAAAGTATTCAAAAAACCATAAAAGGACTCAGATTTGGATTCTATATTTTTCAGATATATATCTAAGTTACTGAAATATATCATTATGAAAATCAGTGCAGGTATGATTTTGTCATTTTATTCTCTTTTCTTCCAGTCGCCAGCACACAAACTTTAAGCTTCCTGTAAGGCAATGCTGCCCTCTTTTGGTGTAATTTATTATGTACAATATTTTTGATACTGTTCCTCAGTAAGTTTAAAAAGCATTTTTTATGGATGCAATTTTTTTTTTTTTGTAGAAAACTAACACATTGAGTTATGTTTTAGTTTGTCGGGTTTTTTCAAAGTGCTACAAATAACACAGTTTTGTAGCACTTTGATCTAAAATACCACTACTGTTAACAGATTACTGAAAGTCAATGTTACAGAACATTAGATATGGAGCAAACAGCACAAAAAGTACATTATATTTGCTCCCACTGATGATAGCACAAATATGCACTCTACCATTCAGTAGAGAGACAAACTAAAGGCAAGGAAAAAACTAATTTAAGTTAGAAAGCTTAAAATCAAGTATTTAACGTGGTTAACGCTGAACAAAATCTCATTTCAAGCTAATATACAACAATTCTTATTTGGACTTATCTAGGAACTGTGAGAAATAAAAAGTTTTTAAATAGGAATCAAAACTTCTTGCTAAATCTTTTATGATATAAACTGAACTGTTGCTACTGCTTCTTTACCAGTCACTTCTGTCTATATAGATTTCCCACCTCTCACTCCTTTATCCCTGTTCCTGTTCCAAACAAACAAAAAAATACTTTAGTCACTTAGTCAAGAAGACAGATATGAAAGCTTATTTTCACCCTTGTGTAATCCTGTAATATGGTACAGAGATTCCCATAGCAGGCCACACATTTTGTACTGAGTTTGCAAGGCCTCTGGACTCACTACATCTGAGCTTTCCTCAACTTGTTCGTAGCTTTTACTCAGTGTAAATCTCTTTAGCTGACCTGGTGTCTATAGGCAACCTGTTTCACTAATGTTTACCTTTGTGTGGTACAGCTGTAGTTTCATATAGACAGCAGTAACAAGCAGTTAATTGTTGGCAGAATGGGATAGTTACCTCTCTCACACATTGCTGCTGTGCAACAACATGCAGCCCTGTTTTGAGGGCAGAGGCCCTGAGAAGTGGGGACACAAGAGCAGGTGTAGGTAAGTATTAGCACAGGATGGCAAGAGATGTGGCTCTCACTCAGTACTGGAAATACCAAAGTAGACTGAAAGTTTGACAAACTGGTTTTGGTGACAATAAAAAGTAGTACCTAACACATACAGACTATCACACACAGTGAACTTGGAGCCGGAGCTACAGAAGAACAAAGACACAGAAGCACATCGTGCAACATACAAATGACTCCCAAGGTGATCTCAGAAGAGAATAAACTTGCAACATCAACAAAATATTCTTTCCACAAAGGACTGCAGAGGCACAGAACTCTGTTACTCACTTTCGCAGCCAAAGTTGTGGATTAACACCAGGCAGGAAGGCTGAGTATTAACCCAAGAGAAGGAACAGAAATGAAGTGTGCTACAATTTTAACAGTAATAATTGTTAATGATTTTTTCTCTATACGGAAGTACTCCAACTGCATTAATTTAAAATATTTAGATCTAGACTAACCGGTGGGGGAGGGAAGAGACCCTGTCTAGGACAATGGCTTTGAGTGTAACACCTTACAAACAGAAAAACTACCAACTCTTTTCTACGAAGCAGGAATTAGCGAGCCTCCAGATCTTGACCAGGAATCAGGCACAAGCTCAGTAAAAACGGCCACTTCAGTCATGATGGTTTATAACAGAAGATGGCTCCCAAGATAGCTGGTGTCCTTACTTACATGACCTGTTTTTCAGAAACATGACATAAACAGAAGCCACTAGGCTTCAAAATCAAAGTATATAGCTATGTGATCAAAATGAATATGCTGGTGCAAGAACTCAAAAGTATGTCCGAGAGAAAAAAAACTAACAGACAGATCTATGAACAAAAAAGACCTGTAGATCTATTTGCCTGCACGGAACATTCCTCAGTTTGTGGACATCATTCACATGTACTAAAGATGTTCGAAGCAGGGCAATCCAGTAAACCAGCAGAGCAGTAGCATGGTTCAGTACCACCCTACATCTGGAAACCCTAGTGAATTCTTTTTCAGACAGGAGGAAGAGGCTAGCAAAAATGGCAAGGAAATGTTCATAAAAGAAAAAAGCATTTAGCATGTATCAACACATTATTATACCCTCTCCTGTCTCCTTCCAGTCATCACGGCTGTGAAAGCATGAAGAAAGAGAGAGAGAAAACAACTCACTGCTTTCTGCAGTGGTTTTGCTTCTCTCCAGCACCGAAGTGTTTTGCAAAACACCCTGGCAAGGTATTACACAGATTCCTAATTCACAACAATAAAGGATGAAAGTTTGCAGGGAGATAAAGTTCCTTTGCTCTCCTGACAAACTTCTGAAAAACATCACAGAATACAATGGATGACAATCAGAAGATTCTAGAAAGAAAACATTACTACTGTATTAAAAGGCATTGATAAATTTGTGTTAGATTCTTGGTTCCACACCGGCCGCGAGCACAGCGTAAGCCTGTTGCTAAATAAGCTGAATTACTCTTCAAGTAAGCTAAGAACTTGATACAGAATCATTGAAGTTGGAAAAGACCTTTAAGATCAACTCCAACCGTAAACCTACGACTGCCAAGTCCACCACAAAAACCATGCCCCTAAGCACAACATCTTCATGTCTTTTACATAACTCCAGGGATGGGGACTCAACCACTTCCTCAGGCTGCCTGTTCCAATGCTTGACAATCCTTTTGGTGAAGTAGTATTTCCTAACATCTGATCTAAACCTCCCTCGGCACACCTTAAGGCCATTTTCTCTCATCCTGTCACTCATTACTTGGGACAAGAAAACAACATGTACAAAGTGAAGCTACAGAAGCTAAAGAGACATGCACGTATCAAACCAGTCATCTAGATCTTGCTAGGTGAATTATGAAAGGGTATCAAGAAACATACAATTTTAAAAGCTTTACTGTTCCAGGAACATTCAAATGACCATCTCAAAGTTTATAGAAAGGATCTCATATATGATTCAAGTGTTGTCAAAACAATTAGCAATTCATTAAGGTGGAGTTCTTTATACACCTTTGAGAACATCATAGCAAGCAATTCCTCTACTTTTTATAATGGATTAGTAAGTTGCACTAAGGCAGAAGCTTTCAATTTTACTGAATTACATGAACAATAGGAGACACTCTTGAGGAGATACGGATTAATACTTAATGGATTAAACCAGCTTTAATCGGAACCAAGCACTTTTTTTTACACTCCCTATGTTTCCCAACTGACAGGTAAAGATGAATTTAAAAAGCAGTTTAGAAGCAACAAAAAAATACACTAAGTTGCCAGCACCTAAACAAGCCAGAAGAGTGCCCAGTTGAACCGAGCTGTTGACATTCACTTCAATAAAAAAACATTTCCCAAGTTTTTGGGAGGCAGCTATTCAGTTTCTCCTGATTAAAAACTCCAGATCTTTTGTAAGACTGAACTGGTCTCAAGACCTGCTCCAGATCGAAGAAAATAAAAACCTCAAAGTTTCAATTCACCACATACTTCTTTAAAGTGAACACAACTACAGTATTGCTAGTCAGCTCAGGCTATCCACTTCGTTTTTTTTTTTTCTAATGTGTAACAAAATAGGGCTGCATCAAGGGGGAGTTTCAATAGGAAGTGTGACTCACTAGTCACATATCACCCTTGCTATTCTTACCTGTGGAGAGTATTTTGGAAGACACAGAACACTCAGTGATTCTTGAGACATGTTTGCACAACCCTGCCTACGTGCCAAACGAAAAGGAGAGAGTGACCTTGACACGTTATGACGAAATGTAACGTTAGCTGATAGATAAGAAAGGGAATGTGGAACAGGAGGTTTTAACTGCAAAAGGGGGGGGTGCAGGGTATCAGGTAACAGCGCATGGACAGAAACTTTTAACCAATTAAGATAGAGAATATACCAAGTGGACAACATGTAGCAGCCAATTATATGTACACTTATAGCGCATGGACACAGATTGTGAGTATAAAGTAACATGTGGAAGCGCAATAAAGTGAGCACTGACTCTACCTCCATGAGGTTACGTCTTTGACTCCGGGGCTCTTCACAACAATTACCTCAATGTTTTCCTTATTTATTTTGACCTAGATAGTTACTCTGCAGGGAGTGAAAGTAATCTTAGTATACAGGAAAAAAACCATGAAAGTGTTCTGTAATTTATAGCTCAAGTATAGCTTCTGGAGTAACTAACTCTCCACATGAGTACTTCAAAATTAGTGCTGGGCCCAAAACAGCTTTCCTGTGTCATGAACACCTTATCTTCCAACCTTTGCAAAAATTGAAACTTGAGCAAGAAGGTGTATTACTCTATTTCTGAAGTTCAAGAATAACCTTTATTAAGAAGTTACTGACCTAACTGCGAACAAATTGGTATCTATATTACCAAATAACTGAAATCACTTGTACAGAAACACAGACATTCAAGCAAAAACCACCAAAAAACCCATTTTATTGCAACAATGTCCCCATCATCAACTGAGATGGCAAGAATTAAGTATTAATTCAGTTTGCGTTTCTACCTTTTTATTAATGTAAATATAAATTCAAGAGTGTAAAATAAATCCACATATAGAACACAGAAGAAACATTCTCTTTCAGTGACTCCAAAAAAACCTTACATACTGAAGAATCATGACAAGTCATCCGCTGTCCACTTTTCCAAGTATACAGGCATGAAAGAACACAGGAATTTCTTCTCCAAAAGCATCCTTCCTGATAAAAGTCCTTAAAGTATTTAATTAATACTTAGTAATCTCATACGCTTGAGCTTATGGATGTAGATTTCAAGAAAAGGAGACAAAAAAATCTCAAACTTCAGATTATTTAAACTCCATCTAAAATAATCCATTTAAAATAAGATTATGTTCAATTCTTACAGCTGAAGCATCACAATTTTTTTATTAGTATCGTTATTTTTGAAAACTATTTCTAATTAGTTCTTTCTGCTTTTAAAATAAAAGTCAGAATATTTATTTCAAATAGCTTTGTTTACTTATACTGTAAATATATTGCGGAAAATAACTCCACATGCTGGTACAACAGGCCTTCATGAAGTTCCACTTAAACATTATTACGATGTACCTTAAAAACCAGGAACTACAGCATGAAATGCACTATAAAGAGTCAGTTTCATGGGATTACGTACTATCTTCCTTCTCAGATGCAACGAAATGCTTATTTATTTTGAAGTCAATATTGGACTGCTAAGACCACATGACTGTTGGTTATAAATACTTGGACTAAGAACATTTACTGTTTTAGAAAGATGTGATTATTTTTCTTGTTATTTCAGAAAAAGAAATTGTTACTAGCAATATAAAATGAATCGTGCAGGATATTTGAATGGGAATGCTTTTCACTGGCTCCAACAGACAGATGTTTCCAATGATTGTGGCTTTTAATGCATATCATGCCAAGTTATTAAAGTGTTTTCCCTCATGCGTATGTTACAACAGAATGAGGAAATTGCGATGGTAATAGCAAACAAAGTTAAAGATGAGAACTGCAAGTAACTTCACAACTAGAAGAAAAATCATAGAAGGATTTAAATCAGCACTATTGTGGGTCCCCACAGTTGCACTGCGACTCTTAGGTTTTCAAAAGATGCATATGATTTTATAAATATTTTTGTGCTTAGAGCCATGCTCAGAAACAAAATATAGGCTAGCACAAGTCTACCTTCTTGGAGATGCATGTTAAGTATAAAATTCACTTACTAAAGTGCATTTGCTGAACAAATTCTAACTTCTACTATTATAGCTATCCCAATAAACAATACAAACTAAACTTGGTTGAAATTCTACCTCTACTTAAAAGCAGTAAATATAGGTGACTGAACTCTAAATTACAACCTTGTATTACCAAACATTGACTCAATGCTGTGAGCTGTAGAAATAAACAAAACATACTGTCCTAAATTTCCCACAAATGAGGAAGTGCCTCTGGTTAGAAATACTGAAAATGTAGAATGGAGTTAAACAAGCAGAGCTGAAGTAAGCATCACTTTGCTTCTTATTCAATATGATGTTTCTTTAAGGCTCTGAGAGAAGCCGTTACTTTTCTCAAAATCTTTTGGCAAAAGATTTAAATGCAGAAGTATCATATAACATTTCAGAAGTTGTATTTTCATGTTTAATTAAAGCCAGCTCATTCAGTGTCTGTATACATTTATTGCACTTGTGTTGTTGGAATACATCTATACCAACAGAGGAATAATGATTGCAACAAAGCCATAATAAAATAAACTTTAAAAGGGTCTGATCCTGACATGAGAAGATAAGTGTCTGCATGTTTAAAATGTTCCCCTAATAATAATAAATATGGACAAATTGTTCATCAAGTCAGATGCACATGACTAACAATTATTTAGCATATATAAAATTTCACTCATCCTTTTACCAATACAAATCTGTTAGGGATCAAAAAAGACTCACCATGCAAAATATTGATTAATGCTGCATAATGGAATATATATTTCTATTAGAGTTAAAACTGCATTTTCAAAATTTAAAGAAAAATAGATTTTTAAAAAGGGATTCTACCATTGAATGCAAGTCTTCCTTGTAGCAAAGACAAGATAGAGACAAGTTATGATATATCGCTGTACTTCAGTCTTAATGAAAGACTAATAATAATTTGTCCACCTACTTAATAAATGCTACATTATCAAGAATAAAGGAACTATCAGGAGGCATTATTCCTACTTAAAACAAGTTATTTCTCTCTGTAATAGGTCAAGTATGCTTTTAAAGATTCAGGTAATGGTAGGCTCATAATTTTCTCTCTCAACAGATTTCGAGGAGGCTCTTCTGGCTTCAAGGCCTCACTGTGATCTTTATCCTCCTCCTCTTTGTTATCATCTTCCATTCTTTCATCTTCTTCACTATCTGGAGGCTGAGGAATGAGCTGATTACCAACAAACACATAGGTGTTAATCCTGCGTCTACGACATCTCCTGCGTTTTCGTTTCGGAGGAGCCTTCTGAGCAATACCCTTGGCTTTCATCTCTTCATTTATGAAGTTTCTAAGGGTGCGTCTGATATATATTCGAGCCAGGTCCTGGAGATTCCTAACAGCACACGGAGCTACAATGAAAGAAAAATGTTACACCATGCGAAATTTTCCACTAGCAAAAAAATATGTTGCAAGACAGTAAGACAAATGTTCAAGACAACTGAAATTTTAGTACACGACACCATAAGTGAATGAAACAAGGGTAGACAAAGCCACCTGGAAAAACTCCGTGGCATGGTCCAAGAAGTGATGCCTTTTGACAGATATGCAAGGGAAGCACAAACTATGAACAGATTATTAAAATAAATTTAAGAAAGCATAGAACAAATACTGTCATCTTTTAGCACCTACCAAGTCTTAGGACCTACTTTAAAGATCTGCTGCCCTGAAACAATTTCTACCCCTATGTGACAAGAAAAAGCAAGTGCTTTCCTTCTGCCTCCCTCTTCTCCTCACTATGCTTTTCCCTACTTCTCACTGAATCCAGCTGATGAGAAGGGGCCACGGTAACTTCACAGCTGAAAAACCAGTTAAGTACCCATATCTTCACTGCAGAAAATGAATCAAAATTACTAAAGTCCTGAAAAGTAAAGAAACGTATTTTCCAATTACAGACAGGCAGATAATGAGCAAGTATTGCTGTGCTGGCAGATGCCTGCCCTAGGTGAACTACGGCTGACTAATCCGAAGGAAAACAAAAAAAGTACACCAGCCTGTTGATCTTTCTGGATTGTCATTTTTCTTCCTACACAAAGTAGCATAAAATTAATGCAGACTACAGTAAGGAAGAAGTTAGTGAAGAAATAATTTTGATAATTACACTTCCAACACTTCAGCTGAGAAAACACTCAATGTATTTCAAACAATACGTTGTTTCATACACTGACCACAGTTCCATGCTAGTTACATTTGAGACAAGGATGTTTATCACTGGCAATAATGATTTCAGTTAATGCCAACGGAAATAAAACAGACAATTACAAGCACCATTTGTATAACTCAAAATTCAAAAACAAAACCCATCTAACCATCCAAAACACATTTATAATATCAGGCTAAACAAGCCATGACTGCAGACTATATGCCAATCATAGCCCATGCAAGCATAAGGTATACATAAATTTGGAGTAACAGACTAAAAGGAATTTGCCCTATATACAGAATTATGCAAGACAGACTTCATAAAATCAGAAGAAAAAAATATTTCCTTCAAAAGAGTATAGAACAAAATTTCAAAACACTGTGTCCTAAAAAGGTGTAAGAGCAGTAAACTCTCAGATTCCTTAAACTGTAAGATAATATAAAACAAGCATAAATTTAGTGCTGGTTATTACTGATTATATTCTATTTGGTTTTGAAGACAACAGCATCTAAGAAGTTTAAAGACAAGGTAAGGTCCCTCACTTAAAATTTCAGATCATAAGCTATAACTGCTAACTATCAACAATTCATACTAAATAAAGGAAGTCAAGGCCTAAAGCTCCTGTACTTCTCTTTAGAAATCCCAGACACACACACACACATATATATATATAGCATAAAGGCAATGAGCTTTTACAGAAAGCTTCAGATTTGCTGTATTTAAAAAAAAATAGTTTGCTAGGTAGGAAGAATAGTTAGGAAGTCTTCCAATGAGCTAATTGGAAAGCTTTCCTATGCACCTAATGCAAAATCTACTTCAACACAAAACTACTCGGGAAGATGCCTTGGGAAGACTTAAGGTACCAAGCAGCCTCAAGTTTCACTGGTATTTACGGTTTTAAGACAAACTGACCAAGAAATACAACTCACTTTTGATTAATGAACTTGTCAAACTTGCTTGATGTTTAAAAACTACATTTGAGTGTAACCAAACTTTAAAATCTAGTAAAATTTCACTGAATCCAATAAGTTGCATATTTTCCCCAAATCTAAAAAGTCACATATTTTCCCCTTCATTATCATTGAATAAGAATGAAAATTAAGACTAATAACATCTACCATTCTGACTTATCAGTGATATACTAGGCTCACGATCAGACAGAGTTTTTACTATATACAGCAACCTGTGGGTCAACACAAATTTACTTCCCACATTAGGTTAAACATGAATCTACATAACGATGCTAATACCCTGCTCAACTTCGCTGAGGTGCTGAATATTTACTTTACCAATGTTAGTGGTGCTTTACCTTTATCACACCACTTACAGTCCACCCAAAGACATATTTCATCCTTGCTTACAACATACCACACAGGAGTAAACACTCTGGTGTTGAAGCATTAAATTGTTTAGACAATCTTAAATTGTTTAGACATTACATGAGAACCTTCATGTGGTTTACTTCCAATCTGTTTTAGCTTCTCTCCTACATGCATTAATCAAACTGTTCATAGTAAGGTTTTTTCAAGTTACAGGAACACGACGCAATTTTTTGATGCTTGATGTCCACTTATTTCCAGTTGTCTAGCAGCAGTGAACTGTGTCCTAATCAGTAACTAATAATCCTTTTAGCAACACCCCTTTAGTTTTCCATGATTAATAGATTCTACTTTAAGAATGACTAGCTGACATATTTTACTAAGCCCTATGTACATATGAGAGTTTTAAATGTAGTCTTTAAATGTTATATATGTAGCATATATTTGTATGTATCATACACTCCATGTTTACCTAGCAGTGACAGCAATTTCTGGCTGAAGTTTACAGAAGGATAACATTTACTGGACTGCTCCAAAAGTTTAAGATAATTAACAGGTGTGTGGATTTGAAAAGATGTTTCTATAAAAGATGAATTAGCTAGGATTTGTACTTCTTGAGCTTCAGATCACTACTTTTTATCCCATTTTCTTTTTTTTTAAGCTTAATGATAAAACTGGACCAGCCTGAGCCATGGACCGAAACATATCTTTACTGATTTCATTTTACAGTGTTGTTCCTTTTTTGTTTTAAATAGTGCCAACTTACATCAACATTTGTGTTATTTTCCTCTTCTTATTAAAGAGAGTAGCAGTCAACAGCTCAATGTCCCAGTGGAGATCTGTGACAAGTGGTTTCACTCAAGGGTCCATACCAGGACCAGTACTGTTTTAAATCTTAATTATTGACAGACAGTGGGATCAAGTACACCCTCAGCAAATCTGCAGAGGATATCAAGATGAGTGGTGAATTTGACACACCTGAGGGATGGGATGCCATCCAGAAGGACCTAAACAAGCTCAGGAAGTGAGCACATGTGAACTTCATGAGGTTCAACAAGGCCAAGTACAGGGTCCTGCATGTGGGGGGCAATCCCCCAACTACAATCTGGGGGATAAAAGGATGAGAACAGCCCTGCAGAGAAGGGCTTGGGGTACTGGTGGATAAAAAGCTGGACATGAGCCAACAATGTGCACTCACAGTCCAGAAGGCCAAACATATCCTGGGCTGCATCAGAAGAAGCCTGGCCACCACTCTGCTCTGGTGACACCTGACCTGGAGTACTGTGTCCAGCTCTGTAGCCCTCAGTACAGGAAAGACATAGACCTGCTGGAACAGGTCCAGAAGAGGGCCACAAAAGTGATCCGAGGCTTGGCATACCTCTCCTACGAGGAAAGGCTGAGAGAGTTGGGGTTGTTCAGCCTGAAGAATAGAAGGCTCTGGTGAAATCTTCCTGCAGGCTTTCAATATTTTAAGGGGTCTTAAAAGAAAGATGTGGAGACTTTTTAGTAGGGCCTGTTGTGACAGGGGATAATGGTTTTAAACTAGAAGAAAATGGATTTAGACTAGATAAAAGGAAGAAATTTTACACAATGAGGGTGGTGAAACACTGGAACAGGTTGCCCAGAGAGGTGTAGATGCCTCATTCCCTGGAAGCATTCAATGCCCCGCTGGGCAGGGCTTCAAGCAACCTGACCTAGTTGAAGATATTCCTCCTTTTTGCAGGGGTTTTGGACTAGATGACTAAACTTTGAAGACCCCTTCCAGGTAAAAATGTGCATGGAGACAAGCAACACGTGAAGAGGACTACAGGATTAGTTCCCACCGGTTATGTGTTAACAGAACAAAACAAGAGAGAAAAACTGTTACCTTCTAAGTTTTTTGTTAGTTTCATTTAAGTTCCCACATGTTACTGAAGCTCTCTGTACTACTCTACTCCTAGTCCTGACTACTGACAGGAAATTTAAGCTCTACATCCTTCTCTGCCACTTTTTTTCCATTTCCTCTTATCATGCTTTCTTATAATCTTGGCAATAGATGTACTTTTGGAGAGCTTTACTAACCTAATCCAAAACATTGCAGCCAGAAAAACAATCCAAATGACTTAAAAACCTGACAGGCATGACTGTATCTGTTGCAGAGACAAGCACACTCAGCTGTTAATAACATACAGTACCACAGCTGCAGTTTATACCTTTTCCTTCCATTTCAGGGGGAAAGAGAAGAAATGTTTTTCTCTGGGAGACCATCAAAAATTGGCACTCCTGACAGACCTAATATTAGCTTGCTGTTTTAGCTGTACCTCACTAGAAATAGAGAAGCTGAACCTAAAAGGAAAAAAGTCTGGAAAAATAAGCTGGAAATACTATCATTTTAATTCAAGATATTAATTGTTTAGCAACACAGAACATGTGCCAGAAGCACAAAACCAGATCTGTGAGCTACTAACGCTCTTGAACTGTGTGTTCCTGTTCTATCATATTATATCTGTACAGCATGGTCTCCCCACTTCCAGATCATCAACAGCAGGGACTGTAACAATCCATGAAGTCAACGGAACCAGCACAACTAACACTTACGCAGTCCCACAGTGTCATGTTTGCCGTTGTCATTTCTGTTTGGTTGCACGAGTGGAGCAAATGAAACAGCAAGGATATTTTTACTTTCCCACGTGTTCTGTCCTGTTCTCAGGATCTGTGTTAGCTGCACAAAAACAAAACCAAAATACATCAGTGGTTACACTTTTGTCATACTCAACATTATTCAGCTTGGTGTTCAAATATCCTATTTTGATTTGCTCCAAAATTAATTTATAAAAGGCTGTTCTATGAACAGAAAGGACTTTCATATTCCTTGCAATATTACTTGGTCACTAGAGTGCTAAATAAAGCTCTTTGGCATTGGGAAGAGATGCAGTTGGAAAATTAAGACATGAGTTGAGCTTTCCTTTTTCTGATTTTTTCGAAAAGATCACCAAATATTAGATTGGAAGCAACCTCTGGAGTCCTGCCTCTTGCCTGAACAAAACCAATTTCAAAGTTAAAACAGTCAACTTAGTAGCTTTTCTGATGAAGTTAAAAAAGATCTCCTAGGACTGAGATTAACTAACCTGGTCTAGGCAACCTGCTGTAACATTCAAACACTCTTACTACAGAAAACTGTTTTCTCTATATGCAGGCAGAATTACCTTTTGCTGCCATTTGTCACATTCTTCTTTGTTTCCTCTGTACCTGGGAGGAGAACTGGACTCCTGTCTACTGGATAAATTATCCACTCCTTTAGTAAGTCAAGTCAGGAATTAAATGTTCCCTTAGCTGTTTCTTTGCAGGCCAGATTAACTCAGATCTTTCAGCTGTTCCTTATACTGTACATGGTCTGGCCCCCTAGCCATTTGTATGTAAAGTAGTAATATTCACAGTTCTAATTTCACTTTCAATCATGACTACTTTTAGGTTGGATTCCATCAACTTCAATTGACAGTATCTTAGTCCAATAAATACCGGAAAACGTACTTATGAAACAGAATCATAAAGGTTACATTTATATCATTTTGTTATTTTGATAAAGCAAATACATTTTGGAAGAAAAACTAACTAGCATGTTTGTCAACATGCATTTTAGCAATTATCTGTATTTAGGAGGATATCAAATCACAGTCTTTCTCAACTTCCCTATTAGAATAACAGGGAGAATACAACTTACCTTTGCAAAGCCTTTTGAGATCTAAGGATGAAAAATGATATAGTGCGAAGTATTATTAAAATAATACACCTGTCTGAAAAAAGTTTAACATGGAAAAGCAACACTGAAAACTGCTGGAAATAATTCACTTTTTTCCCTTCATTTTTTCTTCCCCTTACAATGTTCCACTACTCACAGCTATTTCATATTTCTCTGAAATAAATTCTCTTGGTTTAGAGGGTGATTTGTTTTGAAGTATTGACTGAAAATATCTGTGTGGCAGGGAGATTTCAAAGGGGAAATGGGACTAGTATAATACACTGAAAATACCATGAATGGAGTTCTAGCTTCACCGAAGGCAGAGTTTTGAAACAAACTTCATTGGAAGCAGGATATTGATGCTTAAAGGAAAGAAGTTCAAGACTTTAATTAAAGAGAGTCCTACCTAACTGCAGCAATACACTGAATTAAGATATCATTATTTGAACATTAACATAAACAAACATATATTTAAAAGCATTCCTTAAATCATATATTTCTCATATTAAAAGATAGAAAGGGGAAATTATCACTAAGTCACCTGGTCTTCTATAGGCATTACTAAAATGCCTCCAACTTTCAATAAAATTTTCATGTAGTTTTCATGATCTTTCTGGACTCCAGCTCCACAGTAAATCCGGTCATATTGATGACTGTCTGAAGCTATTTCCAAACAATTACCAACCACAAAGGCAGGTTCACAGAATTCAAATCTAAGGGGAAGAAAAAAAAACAACAGAGGGGACTTATTTCAAATCAGGCTTTTTAAGAGAGGCCAGTCCAGGTGAAGACAGAAAAATATATTTTCTATCTTCCCTTATGTGATGAAAAAATATTAGCATACACACTTAAAAGCTTGTATTACGGCAATACAACTTTGAGTATAATTGTCTTTCTGCCACATAAAGGACTACCAAAGAAAAATTGTTAAGCAGTTGTGACTACGTATTTTGCAAAACAGAAAAGGCCTTCAAACATTACCAGACTTCCTAATTGCAAATAAGTAGATTTATCTATAGAAACCTTGAGTGCCATACAGTAAAAGCACCTTCAAAATAGTTTAATTAACAACGTGTGAAATCCAGGTTGTTAAATAAATACTTAAAAATGTAATAAATATTTCCTAATAGCCTCCCCCTCCACCCTGTAAAAAAAAATTAAGAGTTTTTAAAAGACTGTCTCCTCTACCTCCCAATTTTCTACCTTGAGCTCAATCCACTTCTCCCTACCCCAAAAAAAAGGAATTTAATGGGAAAGTCTCATTTTTTTGAACCACACACCAAGTAAGAAAAATATATTATCTCAGGAGTATCTGTTCTGATTTGCAAATTAAAATTATGGAACTGCTTTTAAGTGGACCTAAGTTTACAGCAGACATCGCAAGGACTGTAAGTACTTTTTGTCACTGCATAAAGTGCCAATGGAAAGATGTACAGAACAGAGCTTCACTGCCAAAGATGCAACTACGTTCAAGTACACTGACATTTTCTGACAATTTTCAAATCTCTGCAGCACCTCACTGTTAACACCAAAATAAACGTAATTTACCTTTCTATAAAAAAAAATTGCTTTATCTTTCCCTCAAGCACTTAAAACTTAAGAAGAGAGGCTACACAGTTGGTCATAGAAAGAATTTATAGTTTTCTTGTTGTATAGAATAGTTCATCAGCTTCATCTGGTAGCATTAATGTCCAAGGCATCTCAAACTTCATCCAGAAAGAATGAATTTTTCTAAAAACTTCAAATACACAGAGCTATATTATGAATTTTACAGCTGACTCATTGGAAAAGAATTTTTTTACTTGGCTAGCAATAGCAAATCCCAGTACACTACCTGACAACATTCAAATCAATATTTATTTCAGTTACAGCAAAGCTTAGCAGCTTTCACTGCTTAGGCATGCTGCTTATAAGGCTTGGCTGACTTTCCTATGTACAGCACTGCCGTTAACAAAACAGAATTCTATTAAACTGGGTTTTGCTCGAAGCATATTCTTCCCCCAGGTGGGATACTTGATCTTGAAAATAATGCAATGTTTCCTTCTTCGCCTAGTCGAAGACAGGCCCCAGAATCCTTTACCAACTACTTCACAGGTCTCCAGCTGTATGTGGCCAACAGTCCATAATGTTTTCTCATCCAAATCCAGAGAAAAAAATGAAAGCTGGTAGATTAAAAAGGGGAAAAGGAGGGAAAGTGCAGAACGACTGCCTTGTTGCATACAAACAGGCAGCTAGCCCAGCCTAGCATGTGGTTGAAATAATTTCAGATTAAAAAAAGACCTAGAAATACATCATGTAAAGTTAATGCAGGGAAGAAAATGAAACCCAAACACTGATCACTTTGCTGAAGAAATGATCTCATTTCACAAGCACTTGGACTATCATGTATTTCTATGTTCAGTGAAGGTCCATCAGGCAGTTCACACTACAGATTTAATTTCAGGTTGCTTAAGTCAAGCATCGCTATATCAATTTAATTTGAAAAGTTTGAATGAAGTACACTTGTGGGCTTCAAAGGAACAAGGAGGGGAAGAGGGCTCGAAAGAAAGAAAGCAACAGTACTTTTATAAAATGCAGTTTCAAATCTTGAGACAGTGCCTGATTAGTTTAAGAAAAATGAAGACAACCTCCCTGCCTAACCTGGTAACCTTCACAGCTTCTGATCTTCTCAGAAATGCTCCTCTAAATCCTGGTTAGCTTATTACCACATACTCCTGAACTGCTTTTTCTACCAGTAACCACCTCAAACCTCATGAAGCAAATAGTCAAACCCTTTTAAAACAAGCAGGAACATCAAAGTCTCCAAGGAAACAAAAATACAAGATAAAATAAAACCCCTCAAGACATTCTTCAGATTATACGTGAGCTGTGGATGAAAACTGACAGCGGTCTTTACAAAGACAGTAAAAACTGAAGAGAATTTCTCATGTAGCTCCACAGCTTGCAAGCAGAAAGGTACGAAGCACAAATGAAGGCACAGAAGCAACTTATTACACCTATAAGAACGAGATGGGCTAAGCACTAGAGCCTAACTCTGTCTAAAGCCACTTCAAATCGGCTGGACTGTGCTCCACATTACTATCACAGTTTTGTGGAGACACAAGGCTTATGATCAAAACAGCTAGTTACTTGTTAGTCCATTTATGTCAAAAAACCTTCATCTCCCACATAGGTTCAGCTAGTTTCAACCCAATTTGTCAACCACAAGAATTTCCCAAAAGACTCATTTCCTACAGAAGGGGGTCTACTCAGCTCACTTACGACATGCAATAGTAGTACCCAGATGGCCTGTAATGGTATGTTGGCTGCCCACTCAAACATAAGCAGTTCAAGAAATGCCATATGAGGTTTCCTGTTACCCAGAAAGCTAGATAAAAGTAGGCAGAAGAAATGGGAGGAAAAGGCTATCAACAGTCTGGTCATGGCAACATGCCAGTTCAAAAGCCAACCATCTTAATTTATGCTGCCCACAAAAGGAAATGCTTCACATGTTATGATACAAACAGTGACAAAATAGCAGAAATAAAGGTATACAGAGTTCATACTTAGCAGAGTATTACAGACTTTTTGAATCTAGTTAAGCTGTACAACAGTCTTAGTCCTCCACACTCCCATGTAAACGTCATAAGTGCTGCAACAAGACCCTTTCCCTGCTCCCTTAAATCTCCAGTCAATTTCATTCTCAAAAACAGATACATGCACCTCAAAGATCCACATGAAAGAACTGATAAATGCATGTACTGTTTTCTTGTATTTATGTAATCGAGTAATTTGTGATGACCTTCCGACAGAGAGCAAAGTATGATTTTGAGAATTCATTCTAACCTGCCGAAATAATTTTCAAAATAGAAGAGGTTAAAGTCCAGTTTTACTGAAGTATAAAATATTTCAACATTTGAAACTACCTAAAAAAAATAAAAAAGTTCTGCAAATACAAGAGAGTAAGCAATTTCACGAATAACCATCAACAGCATCACAAGCTTATTAGTCTTGCAGTACGAAGAGAAGTATCAACCACATTGTTCTAGAATCAAACCCAAATTCTTTTAGTCCTAAACATCACTACATCCAACAAGTGATTTTACTTCCGTTGCCTTTGGGATATCAAACCAGATCAGATATTCAACTTCCTTTTACGTTACCTTTTATTAGATTAATAACACTGCTGAAAAAAAAATTATTGCTTTAACATGCATTATTAACAACCACATAAGCTACCTATCAAGATGAGGCAGTATTTCACTTAAATATTTGGAGTTTTTTTGTTACTGAGCTGAAATGGAACTGAAAAACACCAAGTGTTATTTACTCTTTGTTCACCTCTACCAAATGGCCAGAGTGGCCTTACACAGAATTATATATGCAACGCTAAAAAACCCTTTTATGTTATTTCATAAATCAGATGTCAAAAAAGGCAAAAATCCACTGCTAGAGCAATCTCGAGAAGTTCTAATCAAATTAGGTTCTACAGTTTAATCTGTTACCTTGAATACAAGAGAACCAATGGCCAACAGAAGAGTAATTAAGAGCTTCCACTATAGATATTACAAGAAATAATTTGTTTAAATGAACACTTGCCACAGGACAAATTAAAGCACTGTGCTGGGTTTGCAGGGCAATGTTTTGGTAGCAGGCAGTGTCTACAGGGGCAGTTCCTGTGAGAAGCAGCTAGAAGCTGGGGTCAGACTGCCTTGCTTCTGGCCAAGGCCAAGCCAAACAGAGACTGTGGTATCACCTTTGTGACAATATACTTAAGAATGGGGAAAAAAAACAGTGAGAGTGCAGCACTGGAAAGAACAGGAGACATGGGCCTCCCCCATTCCACCTGTGGCCAAGCCACCAGGGCTCGTTTGACCAGTCAGGGACCAGTTCCATGCAGTCGCAGAGAAAGGAGGGAGATGTGGGAGAAACAGCCTTGCAGACACCACCTGTGAGAGAAACAACCAGGCAGATATCATATGCGAGAAAAACACCAGAACACAAAGGTCAGGCAAGAAGAATGGGGAGGACATGCTCCAGACACGTAAGGAGAGATCTCCCTGCAATCCACAGAGGAGACTATGGTCAAGCAGGCCGTCCCCCTGTAGCCCATGAGGAGTCCTGGTGGATGTCCACCTGCAGCCCAGGACCCCATACTGGAGCCAATGGAGGCTTCCAGAGCAGGTCTGTGACCCCACAGAAACCTGCACTAGAGCAGGCTGTGGAAGACTGCAGTCCACAAAAAGGACTTGGACTGGACAAATCTGTGGAGAACTGTGGCCCATGGGAGGGACCAGACCCTGTGTCGGAGCAGGGGAAGAAAGTGACTAGTCCACCCCCTGAGAAGGAAGGAACAGCAGAGACAATGTCTGATGACTCAACCAAAACTCCCATTCCCTGACCCCTGCACTGCTCAGGGGAAGGACACACAGAATACTGGGAGCAAAAGTCAAGCTCAGAAAGGATGTAGAGGCAGAGGGTATCTTGTTATGATTTATTAGTCATAAATTATACTGATTTTCTTCCCCAATTCTGTTTTGCTGGTGATGCTAACCGGCAAATGATCCCTCCACGTCCTCATCTGACCCACAAGTTTTGCCTTTGATTCTCTTTCCTGTAATGGGATGCAGAAGGGCACAAGGTGAGCAAGTGACTACATTGCCAGCTGTGCACCTCATCGTTGTTTGTTGCTGGCTGAGCTTCACTGCACTCTTTGTGTTGGCTGCTGGGTTGAACCAGAACAAGCACACACAGATCACATTTAGTAATGTCCCAAAATAATCAGTTTCAAGCATATAAAACGTCTGTTGACCCGATTCCACCCTTCTACCTTTTGCATTTTTGTAATTTGTCCCTCAAGGATGGGCACTTCATGCTCTTCCCTCAGAGTCAAAAGACTGTTCTTTCAGCTAAGTGTTAAAATTTTTCAGTACAATTTGAAATGTATTTCTGTCTTTGCTGCAACAATTAAAAAATTTATCAATAAACTGTCACTGTCCATGTTCTTTTAAGATTCCTCACAGATAAAAACACAATGAAGTACAACTATTGGAATAAAATGAACATCCATTTAAAAATACTTATAGCAAAGAACTAAGATGAAAATTAGTTGCTCTTGTATCCATATCCACCAATCTAGTACTTGTGTGATAACAAGATATTAATAAAGAAAAAGAGAGCATAATACAAAAACCTCCCCTAATAGCAGAAGTGTTTTTTTTAAAAGCAGATTAATCAGTTGGTCCTACCAATAATGCCCACCCACAGAACCTCTCCTCTAAATACTTTCAAATCTGAGGATGTGCAGGATGCCTCTTGGGCCAAGCTCTTCTATCTACACAAGTTTCATGAAAGCAAGATGCTATCCTGATGTCTCCTGAAGATGAAACTAGGTGCAAGTAGGCCTGAATTGCCTTTTTTTAACTTCAAGTGCTATACATACTTGACTCTTTAAAAAGTAACAAGTTAATAAAATGGGGGAGAAAAATCAAGTAATTGGAATGAAAAACAATATCCGCAGGCTTATCTTTGAAGGAAATAATAAAATATCTTACAAGAAGCTTAAAAAAAAGGCAGTACTGAGGAACCACTTAAACTACTTAAACTTGTTTTTGCTAAGAGAAAAATTTATCAGGTCCTAAACCCAGCATCACTCCAGCTCCATTTTACACCTCTCAAATACTACACTCATACCAGGTTATCACGTAACAGTACAATTCTGTCTTTCTTTATATTTACAAACCACACACATCTCAGCTTGTTGTTCGCAGCCCTTGCTGAAAGAAAACCCATTTCAGTACTAATTTACTGTACTGTTTTCTCATCTGCATTAATTTCTTTTAGTGAGTCAACGCAAACGCTCCAAAAAGTCTGAAATCTCTCCAAGTATTTGCCCTCTAAGAGGAAATTTACTCACGTTTCTTTAAATTTGAGGCATAAAGAACTACTTTTGGCTTTAATGATGCATAAGAAGAGGTTGGCAAATTGTTAACACTTGCTATTTGAATGACACTACACCGGATCAAAGAATTCAGAAGCATTACAAGGCAAATCTCATGCATTAACTCTTCATGGAAGATGCAACAGTTTAACAAATTCCCAAACAGAATAGTAAATCCATCAACAGAGACCACAAAATTAGCTTTGTATAAGATTTCCTTTAAAACATCAAATACATTAGTAATCAGACAGGGAAATTAATCTGCAAAATGTGGAGACTCCGAAAAACCTGACTGAAAAAAGCAACGTATGAGTTTTGGAGACAGTTCGCTTTTCCTGCCTACAGTTTTACTGCAATCATTAACCAGTTGCACAGGCAGGAAGGAGCTTTGTGCATATACAAGAAACGCTCAGTTTCAGATCTGCTTTAATGAGAAGAAAGTAAGCCTTTTGAGTCCTAGAAGAAGCCCTGAATTTCGATGCAAGTCAATGAATGTTCCGTTGGAATATTAAGTTTACGGTTTTCCAATGCCAACACAATCTACTATAAGACTTCAGGAGGAAGTTTCACCCATAAGTTATCCCAGAAGTATTACTAGGGTTCTTGTCACTTACCATTGAAGTGGTTTCTTTTGATCCTGAGAAGGGTTGGTGACTTTCTTTCACAGCAGGGACTTCACCAGCTTACCCAGGTTTGGTTTTTGATAGGGTGCTAGAAGATGGGCAACCTAGCTTTGCCCTGTGGCTCTCTCTCCAAGCTGGATATTCTAGGTCTAGAAGTTGACTGGGAGCAGAAAAGACAACACATTCCCCTTCAATAAACAGATGAAGCGGGGCCTGGTACTTGCACATATGTGTTTTAGGTAAGAGTCTTCTTAAGGAATGATTTTTTTCCCCCTTAATTGGCATGCATTCCCTGAAGGTTTTAAGAATGACAGAGAGCCTTATGTGAATTTCAAACTCAAGAGAACCTTCTACAGCCTGTGCCTAAAATCTCTGCACCTCAATCATGGCAACACTTTCAGATGGTATTTCTCCTTTGCTTCTATTGGCAAACATTACGATGTCAAGTAAAATCAAGGCAGCATTTTAACTCTCAAATACAACAACTCCACCTCCATTTAGAGGAGAAGTATTTTTATAGATTGGTGGGATATGGATACAGATACAAGTGATTACTAAAATTATTTGTCTTTCTGAAACAAGTACCTGAATCTTTTCCTCAGATGAACAGTTCAAGAGGCCAAAACTGAGAGAAGCCCAGCTACCAGAGGTAGACAACCCTCCCTTCAGGCAGAGTGCGTGTCTCAAACTCTTCTGGACATGCTATTTTTACACCGCTTCGTCTTTGGTCACACATCTATCCCAATCATAGAAAAGTATGTTTTTAACTACATTTCAACAACATTATCATCAAGAAAAAAGTTAAATTATACCACACAACATTGGATCATTCCCCTCCAAAAATGGCATCAAAGCAATATTCCACCTTGCCTTAGCAGGCAAAAGCCCACCTAAATCATCATGACTCAGGTCCATGCAGAAGTCAGTTGCAAAGACAACAGTCTATTGCTACAATTCAAGGAACATCACAAAGCACTTATTTAGGATCTAGGTTCAAGCTCTCCAAGTACCCACCCATAAGGCTAAACCTCAGTTTTATGTTTCTAAAGATGATCGCTTAAAATATTCAGACCAGAGTGAAGAACATGATATATTAAAGAAAGCGGCAATGCAAAGCTTTACAGAATTCTGTATTTGCATAAGTCCGCTACTGCCAGGAAAACAGATTGTGGTCTCTGTGTACTTTCTCTCCCCTATGTGCCTCTTTAGAGGCCGCTGAAAAGTGGAAGGTATTTTTTCCCATCACACTCACATCCACTCAATTAACTTCATTCATACCAGTCTTAAACATAACATCTGTTTTCAAACAGCAAGGATGCCTGTGAGGTTTACACCAGTGTTCAACAGTAGACAAATACTGCACACCTTTTCTTGAGTGGTCTTTCATCCAAATACTAAGCTGACCAAATCAGTAGTTAAGTTCAGATGTGACAGTCCACACAATTCTGGGTAAGTATCTTTCACTTATAAATGAAGATGCAGGGAAAAGTTATTGAAACAAGAATCAAAACTAGACTTACTGACCCAGCGCACAGTACTCAGAGGCAGATTAAAATTCAAGACGTGCTGTATGAATTCACTTATATTAAAAAAATAAAGGATCCCACCACAGGAAAATTCACACATCATCTTAACTACATTGAAACACAAAGCATTTACAAAGAAAGCAGTTAGCCAGAATCAGCTATGAAGATAAGTTACAAATCCCTCCCCCTCCCCTCTGCAAAACAAAATCCAACCAGCTGACCACATGAGCTCCAGTGCAACTGGAAAGATTTGTATGAAAAAGCACTTTCACATAAGTATAATTGTTGTTAGGTTGGTGAGGAGAGTGTTTCTGTAGCCACTGATTAGTATTTTACTGCTGCAAGGAAAAGGTGGATTGTTAAACAGTATTTGCCAAGATATAATATACAAAGCAGTGATAAAGTTTAGATCACATTCACAAACCTGGTGGCTTTTCCCCCTCATTGCAGCATGACTTTCTAAGTAAAGATCAATTTAACTATCACTGTTGACAGCACGCAGCACTTACAAGACCATCCCCAGGGCTGATCTTCACTGAATCAGGGGAAAACACACCTCTTCTCCTTTAACAATAGTTAGATCATTTACTAGATATGATGACTTATTTCCTTCAAACACAATATACATACAACACTGACATTCACTTACGCAAAGTTTAGCAGCTTTGAGTGTTTTCTCCCCAATTCTTGCACGCTTTGAAGTATAAACTCCAGTTTTTGAATAATTGTTTACATAAATATCCTAATCAGATAGTGTTTAAATTATAACAACACTCCATTGCTACCTCATCACTCAGTTTCTCATTTCTGTACATAAATGTATCAGATTGGAAAGAAATTTCAATCAAAACCAGCTTTTTGAACATCCAAGCACAAACTCCTATGGAAATGCAGGAACACAGGTTTGTGCAGGAATTAATTAACTGACAGGTATACCTGAGTCACTTATGATCACAAGTAACCATGTTTATGACAGATAATATAAAGTGCACTGTAACATTCTAGTGATACTGTGATACTGTGATACTTTTATGTCTCCTGGCTCCTGTATGTATTAACCTCAGCTAACAAGCTCTTGTATTAAGACTGCAGTACTGGAACATTCTCTTACATTTTATTTATTCCAATGGGGAAACAGAGTACTAAAATCATCTAGCCACTATCAGAAGAACATAACTGAATACAAACACAAGTAGGATGATAGTTAAGCTTAATTTTATACTCTAATTATGATAATTCCATTATTTAGGAGCAGTAGGAGGAAGGCCTGTGGTCAGACCAGAGCTCCAGAAGTTTGGGACATGGAAAAAAGGCTATTAAAGTCCAGCCTACATAACCAAGAGTACAGTAATTCACATTACAACAAGATAAAGGGAAGAAGTGTAGGATGTGCCATTTTTAGGCTACTCCTACAGTTTAGAAGTTTTTCTGCATTTCCAGAAACTACCTTGTAATCACTGTTGGAAAACTAACTAAAATAGTCTTTACAGATACAAACCCCAGCAGAACCTTGTTTTCTCTTTCATAGAGGCAGAAGTGCTCAAGATACAGATTCTTCTAAGTCAACTTGAAACCAGTAATAAAAAAATTGAGCAGGTAACACTAAAACAGCTCATGGCTCTGTAACCCAGAAATACACCAGTAAAAATGAGTGGTGTACGAACACAGATGAACACTGCTAAGTCCATCTCTTCAGGTAATAAATATGAAGACAATCAGATAAATTTGCTCATGACAACATCAACAGTGGTAGATTAGAAAAAAGTTAATGCTATACAGAAAGGTTATGTTCAATTATATAATAAAACCTGATCTCATGGACACACATTACTGTACAAAGACATCTGCTTATTGTATCATTTTATTAAGTGCATATGTACATATGCATGTACATGCACAAACATATACACACCACAAAAATCCAGGGAAAACAATTTTATTAAGTATTATGCAGCAGGAATACTCCCACACTTCTAAACTGTGTTTTATCAAGCCTTAACTTACCTCATGAATGACTGTCACAAACTGGAAGTTTTAAGTTTTGCTTATGTGATACCATTGTTTCCTCTGCCTAAACTTGTAAGCAATGACACAGTTTAAACACAAAAATATTGCTGCAAAGTGAACTAAACAAATGAGATACTTACTTATCAAAGCTATCACTATATTTTATGAAGCTCTCTAATTTTTCCTTGGCATATTCTACCACATCTGAATGAAGTTCTATTCCATGGTTTATCCCAAAAGGTCCTGTAAACAAAAACAGCAGGGTGTTGGTTTTTTTTTTTAAGCACAAAAGCACATGGAACAGCACTATACTTTTCACCTGTGAAAGGACTAACATCACACAAAACACAGAAGTCTCCGCACTGCTAGACAAAAGGGGTTTTTTGCATCTGCTTTATCAATGCTTAAGAGGAAGGTAAAAGGGCAAATGACCAACGAACACAACTGGGAAAGAACTGTGACAAAACAATCTTAAACATTTTCTTCATAACTGTGCAGAAAAAAAAATTTGACTACGCTTAAGCCAGTCCATGCAACTTCTTTTTTAATACAGTATGTAGTCCGTATTTTGGCATTTGAATTTTGGAAAGTTTTCTTATGGCAAAATCGTCTGCTTTTGACAATTCAGAGATCAAGTATTATTTCCCTTAGACACAGGTTCCTTAGTTCACAGGTTCTAAACTCAGAAGCCTGATCTTTATTTACTCACATAACAATTAATTTCAATCTAAAACAATGAAACTGGCCACCTTCTGTTCCTTCATCACAATCCTATCATAGATTGCATTCCTGCAATCGAATCCAAGTATATTTCCAAGTCAATCTGTGTGCCAGAAGTTAATGCTACTTCTCAGAACAAGAAAAAATCATGAAACAGTATTACAAGGATTATCTGCACCATGAACAAATCTGAATCAAGATAGTCACATTTGCTGTGGGGATTCTTTATCTAACATGCAGTCATAGCCCAGAGACCTTAGTCACTGAAGCACAGAATTGGAAAACAGACAGGAGGGGAAGAACGAAAGGTAAATATCAATAAGACAAGACAAAACTTATATTTGTATCCTCTACTGCATTTTGAATCTTTCCTAAATATTTACCTCAAATAAGTCACCTCAATGAAACAGAATACAATTTGTTTTTTCTAGGACATTGAACAGACCTAGGGTTACTGAGATAGGTTTCATTTTACTGCGAGAACAGCATATGCCACTAAGGTGATTAATAATTCCATTTCTTAATGTAGTTAGAGCACTTCCTACTAGTGAAATAAAACCAATCCAACTGGTTATTGTATGCAGTGCTCATAAGATTCCTAGCCAGCAAGAGCTAGACAGATCATCCAAGGAAAGTTCTTAGGACTTACAAAAATATGTACCACCTGGTGACATATATAACTACTTTAAATTTAGTTATCACATTAATATTAGCATAGGCAATCTCTTCCTAGCTGTCTATTTAATGTTCCCTTACACAGTAATAGGTTAACTTTTTAACTACTGTAGTTACACTTCTACAGCATGCAGCAGCTTCAGATATTCTTTAACTAAGAATTAATTGGCACTCCTTTAACCGCATAATTTAAATAAACTAAAAATGCAACAATATCATGTCCCAAAATTCACAAAATTTCAATACTCAATTTTGAAAAATAAAGTAGTAAAAAACCTGTGTAAGTTTTCCCAACAACTTGAAATTGAAACTGTGAATGCAGGACACCACCACATCACGATACACCAAGTATTCATAATTCGAACAGAAATATGAGAAACATGTTCTCTTCTTTCATCGGGAAAGTCACAGCTCCACATATAAGTAAAGGATCAGTTATATCAGAAGTGTGAAACCAACTTACCTGCTAGTCTCCAAAGCCAACCTGTCTCTTTCAGCATAGTGCACTAGCAATTCCACTATCTGTTCTGAAGAACGTCTGCATTTTCACAGTGTCAACAACAGTTAATTTAATCTCTATCAAGTGGTGGGGTTTTTAGTATGTTGTTATACTTAGAAGTATTTGCCAGTTTCAAATTATTTGCTAATTTAATCTCGTCATTTTGACACTGCCAACGTAGTAGAAATTCTACTCACTACATTGTCAAATAAAGACACCCAACTACTGTCAAAATACCTATGGTTTTCTGTTACTAATTGCAGTGCACCCTGAAATTTTATTTTAAAAAGTGAACTTTTAAAAATAGATGGGCTTTTTGTCTGAAAATTATGTCTATTGATTTTTTGTGTTAAAGCCACTGTTTCTTGGTTTAAAACAAACACTAAAATGAAGAATGATTATACGTAACTAGAACATTTATCAAAGGGAGCAGAGCAGGAAAATAAAGGCACACATTGTATTTATGCTCTTTATGCCTCAGCTTAGCACTCAAATCACATTATAACACTAAGCAGACTTCGGAGATAGGGCACAACACTACAGAAACATAGGAAGTCCGCTTTTGTAAGTAGCTGAGCAGTCACTGCTCCACACTCTTCAGCCCTGCTAGAGAAGTATCAGCACCTGAGTGGGCTCTGTGGGAACATCTGTAGTGTAACCATGCTCCTTGGGGGTTATCAGCCAGTCTCACTCTCTGTGGAAGACATATCTTTAATTTTTTCAGTTCCATATACAATATTCTAAAGGATGGAAATTCCTACTTATAAGGAGAGGTCAAATCCAGAAGCATTCAACAGCCAATCAACAGACACTCAGAACAAATTAAATACACAGATTACAACATCCATAACCCATAATTTCTTTCCTAAAATATCATAATTAAAATAAAGCTTTCCACAAGACAAAAATAAATTAATGCCATTACTTATTAAGCACATATACCACCAGAACACATTTTAGGGAAAGAAAATTGCAGCAATATTTACCAATTGGTTTAATACTGAAATAGAACTCTGAACTTTAAAATACTAGTCTAATTATAACTATCTACTCTCTTAAACAGAAATTCTTGAAAAGGGCAAAGCAACACTATTACAGTAGACATTGTGGGTTTTTTAACCTGTGAATGAACATAATTTCTGTTTTCACAAAAGAACAGTATACTATCTGCTGAGTTTATTGGTATTAACTGGAACAAAAGACACTGCCGGAGATGCCAGCAAATTAAGTTTGTTATGTACTATTAGGGCTATTTAATCTGTGAGGGTGGATGACAAAAAATAACTAAGCCAACCAAAAATTAACAAACTCTTCACAGTTCAGCTGTGTATGTAAATATAAGTAAAATCTGTATATTATCTATAAGCAAATCTTCTGCTACCAAGGAAATATGAAAACTCCATGTAACAGTCATCATTATATCTATGAACACTACACACTAAAACAAAGGAAATTGCTCCATGTAATGAAATTAATTTTAAAAAAAATCTTTGGTATATGCGCTCTGTATTCTAAATAATGAGAAGAGGGAGAAAATTAAAGCATTTTTCTCTCTAAAAAAGGTTTTTAAATTTAGACAGCAACATTTCATGTCATCTTTATTCCATACAAGAAACATATTTGAAAACAGAAGAAAAACACAGTGCTAACCTGTTATAGATTTTAAAACCTACAGACCTCAAGTGCTTAAACAGTCTTATCAATGTACATTCCAAAACTTTTTAATGAAGGGATTGAATAAAGGTATTTTAAAAAAAAATTGTTTGCCTGCTGATATATGCTTATTTTTCAATTAAGTTTCTTCTAGAGTCGTTAGCCTTTACAATTTAGATTTTTCTTTCCATAAACTGGAGATCAGACCAGTAAACTAGAATAAGGGCATAAACATGGTACAAACACAAACTAAAATTTTTGTCCTCAAAACCAGTTCCTCTATGCTTTTTCCTTTTAAGCAACAAAAAGACTGTTTCGTCTCAAATGAGAACTTCAGACTACAGAAAGGCAAGCAGGAATAATTGCCTGTCGTTCAAAATATCTCATGAAACAACACTGAACAGCAGTGTCAGTGAGCAGTTTGCAGATAACATACAATATTTAAACAACACATCTCAAACACCCAGTCTTAGTACAGTACTGTCATTTCTGAAGTGAAAGTAAGATTTTACAGGGCTTGTATAATCTTCTGAAAATATGCATAAACACTATATTAATATAAAAACTTTTAAGTTACCTAATATTAATCCCACCATTGTACTCAAGTATCCAGTTCCACTACCCAGATTTAGAAAAGATAATCCAGGCTGAAGCTTCAGTGCCTCCATGACTTCAGAATAAATGCAAGGTGCTGACAAGTGTATATTTCCATGCTTCCAAGCCAAGTCTTTATAAGCATTGTCCCTGTATCCTTCCAGATAATAATCACCACGATCAATTGCTCTGAAGGCTTGCTCCACACTCTCAGTGCGAATGTACTGAGCTTCTTTTAAGTTATCAATTAAGTCATCGTTGTCTTCTCCAGCACTCACAGCTCCTCCCATGCTGAATTTCTATGACAATTCAATTAGTTTGCAAAATACATTAGGAGTTTCCCCAAAAGCGTAAGTACGTAATCGACTCTCAGTTCTTCTTTCAGAAGCACATCACAAAGGACTCCTGGAAAACAGATGTTTACATAACTTGAGTTCCAAAAGAGAAACAAATCAACTATTAGAGGGTGATGAAATAGTGTTGGGTCACTTTAAAAAGGAGAACTTTTAAGAGTCAAGACAGCTAGTGTTTCATAAAAATTCTGCTCTTCAGATATTAACTCGATCTAACGTTTTTCAGCTTAGCTTTAACATGTCCACATTGGGCTGTCTACATTAGAAAGCAATGCAGCATTAAAGAATTTACACAAACACAAAAAAACAGTGCTAAGAATCTATCACCTATATTTTTTTTTATTTGGGGGGAGACAACTACCTTGGGACTAGCTCTAGTCCCATCCTCAGAATTAAAGATCCAGCAGCGGTTGGAGTACGCATCAACTCAGTTACATTTGAAAGGAACTGCGTTTACATGCTCTGAAACCATCCCACAGTGGGAGACAAAGACAGGCTAGTGCCAATGCATGAATTACCAGTAAAATAGCAACAGAATACTGAAAAAAAGGAAAACAAAGAAGTTTAATCCACCATTTCTAGTTGAACAGAGGGCCTACAGTGAGCTAGTTATTAACACTGATTACAAAGTCAGCTAGATAACCAAAAGATGACAGACCATCATGAACCTTGGTGCATGTTTTAGATACCCTAGTTAACAAAAGGATAAAAATCCACACTCACCCCATATTCTTTAATTGCATTGCTGAGTAGCGCTTTTAAAAAATTCCACCTGTATCTCAAAAAGCATATTTTAGTAAGAGTTCTTTCTAAAATTAAGCATGTAATCTTTTATCTGAGAATCACAGACCAGTTTGCTTTGGAAGGGACCTTAAAGATAGTCTAGTCCCAACCGTCCTGCCATGACCAGAGACAATATGTGCTCCAACTCAATTCATCAAATTCCTCTTTTGGTTTTGTGCAAATTTGTGAGACAGGGATTTACAAACAATCCATATGTTAAGGTCCTTTGAATTATCAAAATGAAGCCAGTTCCTAAATTTACACTGTTGGGATCACTGCAACACAAACTTTATGGTTAAATACTTTTAATTAAGAATCTTCTTAGAACACTAAGGAATCTTTCCACAAAACAAAAGCAACTTCAAATTTGGTGTATTTTCCCTCCATTACAATATTAAACAGAGACTGCTGGAGTCTGAACCATTTTTCTGAAGGACTAAACTGCAAATAGCAATGATTCTGAAGTAAAGCACTGAAACATCCTCATGAACACAAAAAATGTGCCCACATGCTGGACTGTAGTCTGACTACATAATCCTAAATAAGTGAAAACTATGATTAAACTTTGAAATTTGTCTTGGCCTGCTATCTTCTTCTTGCTTTAAAAAAAGACTTTTGTGAGAGGGAAGAGCCAAAGATGGTTATAAAACATATTCCAACTTATCACAGCACGACAAGGCTCAACTCAGTACAAGTGGACACGTGTTACCCTCAGTCAGAAAACATCAACATGTGCCAGTCCACAACGCTTTGTCTGTAAAGCAGTTTTTAGGTAATAACAACATCTCTGTGCTTGGGAACACACCCTACCTGCCAAGCCTGGCTTCCTCATCACAAAGATCAAGTTGATGCTCAAAGGAACATGTTTTTTTATTGGCAGAGTATGTAAAAGCAAAAACCAGAGAGATCCTCAACGTGAGTGGGAAGGAGTGCAGAATGCTTAGGGCTGCTAGAGCCCTGATAAAATCATGGGTAAAATGCTGACTGTTCACCACTGAACTAAGTGTTTCTGTCTGAAGCAAAACCCAATTCTCACTGACATCCTGGAATGGAAAGAGGAAAAAAATCACCAGGCACCATTATCAGCCAGCACAAAAGCCTTTGCTGAAAGTAGAAAAACTACACTTTTGAACATCCTACTATTCCATAGGAGAATAAACAGACTCGTGTATGTTAAATTGCACAGAAATGTCCCTTTATTTGAAAAAAAACAAACCTAAGGGACAGTTTAGATGGGAAATGTGGAACTTCAGGAAGGATTTTTTTAAGTACACAATAACTTGGAAAAATATTCCAGCTTTGCTCACTTGTCTGCACTTGCATCACACCTAAAAGTTCTGTGAACTATTGAACCAAATGATAGTTAACCTTAATCTACAGTGACTAAAACAAGTTTTTGCCATCTCTTCATCCTAAAAAGTTTATGATTGTCTAGAGATATGTTTGGAAATAATTTTAACTGAAAAGGAAATGGAAGAACTGAGTCTCTTGAAGACTAATGCAGCTGCTGCATTTCAGAAATAGAAACAGCACCTCCAGCACTACCTGCAGAGTGCATTCACTACCAGCAGATGGAGAACTTCACCAACTATCTACATTCAGTTGGTGCAAAACACTCAGATGGAAAAAACCCTGTTCTTCCAAATCTAAAGCTTTGTCATTTCTATCAAAAAATGTCTTTACTATAGAAATTCTTTACCATAAATAACATTTACTAATCTCAATACAGTCACTATGCTAAAAGAGAATTAATTTCTTGAGATATTTTGTAAATTTTATATTCTTAGTATTATCTGACAGCTAAAGTTACTATAGTATCACAAGATTTTCTACTTGTGATGCTCACCTTCATTAATGGCTCTCATACAGAATCTTGAAGGCAAGAACAGAAAAGGTATGGTACACAGCACGACATTTTGGAAAGCAGAGGAGTAAAAAGATAGTCTCCTCTCAAGAATGTGATGCTTACACAGCAGAACAGAGTGGCCAGTTGAAAGTGTGGTTGAAGACTGAGTCTTATTCTGGATACACCACCCCAGCTGAAAAAAAAGATGACATTAAGTAGAGACAGTGGTATTGTTTGCTTTATAAATATTTTCCTTTTGGTTTGCTTTCATTAATAAACTACGGCGCTCTACTCTGGCCTCTACAGTTAAAGATAAGCAAAAATACTACTCAAGCGGAAAGTATTTCTGTTAAAAAACACTCTAGAAAGTTGAAGAAATAGGTCTTTTCACATAAAGTGACCCCATGCTGTAGAGAAGTATTACTTAGTCAAAGCTTCCTTGTGGCAGCTCAACCGGACCAAGATGAAGACTGCAGAGTATATTATGATAAAATGGTCTACACAGCTGAAAAGCTCACAGAAAGCATTCTGTGAAGCTCATCAATAACTAAATTGAAACACATGCTGTCTACACAGAACAGGAGCAGCATTCTGATGCCTATTACACCAAGAGGTATAGAAATTTCACAAGAGAGGAGAACAGTGCGCAACATTAACAACATGCAGCAATTGCCCTTAGTGTTAGGAATCTTTGGAATAAAGAAGCCAATGGAAATTGTAGCTCAGGAGTTAAAATTTCAATATAGCCTTGAACAAAAAAGTTCATTCACTGATTAAAACCAGCTACAATTAAAAAACTCTCATTCCATATTCATGAATTTATTTATACAAGTTGGAACACTTTATCTTGAGGTTTCTTTTATTCACAATAAAAGTGAAATGCCAACACATTTCCCAATTTCTGTAAAAATTGACACAACAACTCTGACCGGTTTCTGACCTAACTTGTAATAAATTTTACTGGAATTCATTATAAGTAATTTCTGATTTTTTTTTCTTAGTATTGTCACATTAGCTGAAAAGGTGTTGTTTGACTACATGAATCTAAGAAGTGCTGACAATTCGAGTGCGTTTCAATCCATCACCATTTTATAAGCTACACAACTTCTATGAGAAAAGTTAGCAACCATACAAAAGGTTTTGCCAATGCTTTTTTGCCAGCTCTCAAAGAAACACAAGTTTTGCATATTTCAGAATTTTTACAAATACATTTGCACTTCAGGTTAATTCCTTAGGTCACTAAGGCCTGCACAATGTCTTAAATACAGAATAAATACCAGGTATCCACTTAATTTGACAGATGAAGCCCTGCCTTTGCTGAATCCATACTAAATTTGTAAAATATTTGACATTGTATCTTGGAATACTGACATGTCCTGACTATACAGATGATGCCATAAAAATACAGGTCATTTGAGTCTACTAATTTGACTCTTACCTGGTTTCAAAGGGTGAAAAATAGGAGAAAAGATAAGATGCCAGCTGGGAGCACATCACAACACACTGAATCAGGACTTTAAACACACAGATGGCATACAAAATTGCTTGGTGAACTTTCCCCCTTACCCATGCAGGGAGGAGGGGGGAAGAGACAATACTAGAGATTGAATCACTCATTAGTATACACTTAGGAGTCAGACGTCATATTTCCTGAAAAAGGAACATCCTGTGACTGGCAACAGGAGGAAATTAACCACAAATGCAAACAAGGGCCTGAAACACTTCTGTCCATTTAACGGTTTCAGTTTACTCATGGCAGAAGTCAGCAATACCACCCTCATCAGCAGAGGTTTACAGTTTCCCAGGCCATCAACCAAGTATTAGACTACTTCTATTCAGACTCAATTCATGCCACTACGGCAGCTGTAACGATCTTGTTTTGCCTGTCCTTGTCCCATCCAGCAACTCCTACAATAGGATTCCATAGCTTCCCCTTTCCTCCCAAGCATTGAATAGTGCCCCACAAGAGGAAATTCAACTTCAAACTGCGAAGCTGAGTCTAAGATTTCAGCAGGACCTTTTGAATAAACAGAATGACTGACTGCTATCTGAAAGGAAAACAGAAATTGTAACACTAGCTTCACCAGTCAAACGCTGAAGAAAAAACAAATATGAACTGTATACTGGAGATAATTGTAGTAGGTGACAACAAAAATCAGATTAAACTGTGGAACACTGGCATTTCAGAATAAAGTCTTTACAAACATTTTTTGAACTTTTATACATATGCCTTGCTGCTAAACTGCTACTAAAGGCAATAAAAAGTCTAAAAACTTTGGAAAATTAGGTGCCACTTGTACTGTCTTCTCTTCCACAGCTATTTGTTTTGTCCCCCCAAATAGTTTAGAAAGCCAACTGTTGCTTTCAGGATACACTATCCTTCTACGTGATGCATTAAGGAAAACTCTATTGGAAACAGTGTACATTTTAAGTCTATACTCTAGACTCATCTCAATGAAAAACATTCAATCCTTACCTACTGTGGAGTGGATCATTTCAAGAAGCTTTAAAAGTTAAACGGAAACAAGTACAAAAACAAGTACAGTCAGTCCTCCAATGTAATGCAATCCACAAAGCATACTTCAAGGTTCTTTGTAATATAGCAATGGAACAAGGAACAGCCCATAGGATTAAAGTTAAGCCAAATGAATGTAAACAGCTACAACTACTGACTTAACCTGAATTGCATTGACCTACTTGGGCAGAAAATATTTGTCAAGTCTGATGTAAGCTTAAGCCCTGATCCTTCCTGTGTTTAGGTCTTCAACAGCTGTTTATACAGGATTCCAGGTGTGTACTTGCTCTCACTCTTTCTCCTCCTCCAGTCACTTGAATATGCCAAACAGCACACATGGTACTGCTTTCCTCTCTCAAGATGCACTGAAGCTTACAGCACTCAACAAATGTACAGGCAGTGACAAGCACATCAGCACAGATTTTGTAGTTACACAAGGGCATAATTTTTGGACTAACCTTGCTGAATGCCTACTGAACCTCTTGACTTTTTTCTTCCTTTATAATTTTTTTTTTTAAATGGAGATAGTTGACAGGATCTTAAAGTGAAATGAATAAAACAGCATAGAATTTTGTTAGTTGTCCACTCAGGAAAAAAAACACCAACAACTTTTTTTCCTTCTTTGGATTGCGATACATTCCTTTCCCAGTCTATGTTTTTTTCTGTACTGGATTTAGTTTTCGCATCTGAAATTCTATCTGCCCTCTTCACACAATGGCAAGGATTGAACACTGAAAGAAACATTTTCAATATACCAGTTCTATATCCCAGATCTACTTTCAGGTATGCTGATAAAGACTTCAAAACTTTACTTTTATTAAAAAGTAAAGCAAATAATCACACACATTCCCTGCAATTTTTAATGTGTAGCTTAGCACCACATGCTGTCTCAATTCTCCTCACTGTCTAGTATCCAGGCAAACAAAAAAAGTTCGCAAAGCTGAGCCTCCCAGGCTTCAGGAGTAGTTTCTTCTTCAAAGTCTCCCACCTGCGACACCACAAACATCTTCTGAATTACTATTTCAAAACAAAGTAAGAGTTCACGATTTCCACCCAAGATAGCTAGCAGTGTAGTCTGACATACTGGGGTGAAACAAAATAAAGAACAGCTTACAAAATTTAAAGGTAGAGATCTATACCCAGTAAGTACCAAAGCAGTCCTATATCCTCAAAGAGTAAGTCCTCAGCTATGCTCTTTATTTAGGACTATGCTTAATGATTCTCAATACTTTCCACTATGGTCGTCATAAACCCAGCTTTTCACATTCTAGAATGTCTCTGGGCCAATATCTGACCTTCAAATATACTCTACAGAAATTCCCTGCTGAGATAGGAAACCCATCCCAACACCCTAGTTTAGGAACTTAATTGTTAATAAAGACTACCTGTTGAGCATCTGCACAAAATTGTTCCCCCCCAACTTCCCACCTCAAATACATGGAATCTTTGGGATTTGCATACCTACAATCATTTTGAATCTAGTCATTCACATTACAAAAAAGCTTCACATTTGGAAAAAGCACAGAAACACTCCCTTCTTTTCAAACAATTCGCTAGTATCTAATTTCACAGTAAGCTTAATTTAGCTAGAATCTGCCATAAAACTTTTGTTAAGAAATGTTCTTATTTGTGAAATAAAAAAGCCTCCATGGATGAGAGGCTCATGAGATTAAGCAGCTCTGGAATACTCTGATTAGCCTATCTTTGCACAAGTTTTATGAGATTTTAAGCACCTGACATTATTACCTGTGTGGAAGATGTTGTATCTTATCAGGTATAAAGAGTCTATCCATTACTGATGGACAGTATTAATAATCAGTTGCACTTTAGTCCCCAGAACCAATTCCTCTTCATACTCTGAAGCAGATAAATAGAAGTGCTGGTAAGATAATTTTCAGAAGCAGCAAGACACAGTTAGTATCAAAAAAACAAAGAACTAAAATTTATCGTGTGTCAGTCCAGTGATACAGTCTTCAACATTAAAAAAAATCTAAATTATTTCAGTAATTTTCAAGAGCAGTATTAACTGCTAACAAAAGTCTGAATACCTGATAAACAATGACATGAACTGATGTCTATGGTAGCAGCATTAGTGGTGGAATTAGACCACTCCTGGTAAAAGTACCTGATCAGAGGAGCACGGCATGCTTTTTCTACAATATGCAGTCACAAGATCTTAACAAAACAATAGTTACCACTCGATTGCTTGTCATTAGAAGACAACTATATGTAAACTGGTGACTACATCTCAAAAGGTTGTATGTACACCTTAATAAGTGAATGAACATGTGTTCTGCCCTCATTTTGTGTACCCTATAGTATCTCATCAACTGTAGGTTTCAAAACAATTAATATTGCTTCTCTACCCATACCAGCCCAAAACATTTTGTTGTGCTTGTTTGTAAGACACTACATAAAAGGTTCTCATCTCTAAGGAGCCTAAAATGTCTCAATGACCTGTCAAAGTTCCACTAAATGATCTCAGAAGCAAAGGATGCCAGCTTAACCCAACGTCCAACATACAGAAAATCCTCTATCCTTCCTGACAGCAGTATCCATGATAGGACCTGGCAGTCCCCTTGAAGTACATTCTTTTTAAAGGTCTCAACTCCTGAGAGGGGTGCCTACAGCTCTGTCCATTCCCACACTAAAGCTATTTTAAGTCTGTCCAGTACAAACTCGCCAAAGAGTAATTTATCAGAGACTGGCTGAGAGAAAGGGGAAAGAAGAGAAGCTTCTCTAGAGGGCCTACCAGATCCAATAGAAACAGGAGGTATCCGGTAATAATGGTTTGCTCATTGACAAGACTGAAATATCAGGACTTCGTAAGACAGATATGAATCAGTGATGCTCAACAGATACAGATGTCTGATACTCACTCAGTCTGTATTATGCACCTGTTTTTCAGAAGAGAAACTGCTGTCTGCACACATATTTCTCAGGAATTAGTGAGCTACAGAGTGACCAGGCTTCAAAACTCATTGCCACAATAAAGCTTTGTGCAAGGGTATTTAACAGAGAATACTCATTTCCAGCAGGTTTATGTAGGCCATCACAGTCAAATGTTAAGAAAAGCTGTAGAGATGTGTAAAAAAACCCCACTTTTGGAATATCTCATCCTTTTTAGTCCAAAAAGGCAAAAGACATACAAGCGACATAAACATTTCTGCAAATTTTACCATTATCCTGACACTAAGCCAACTAAGACACTCTGACATAAAGGACAAGCCAAATACTCAACATTTTTAAAACAAACCCTATTTCTCTTTGCGAAAATAAATGCTTAATAATTTAGTTTGTGGTGACTAGAAGGTAAAAAACCACAGCAAAATATGATGCTCCTTTCCATATCACCTTCAGAAAGCAACCAATAACAGCCAGGCACTGGGTGCAGGGGAGTGGGTAGGGGATAATTTTCTTTCATAAGAAAAGCACAAGGCAGGTTCAGTACAAGAACTGATATGTACTTCCCTAATCTTTTACCACAAATGTAGTTTCTGCAGCTACAATCTTAGGCAGATCCAGTCACAGTTCATACAATCTGAGTAGGCTCAATGTGGCCCATAACAGAATATTCACTATTTCAGCCAGTGCTAAAGTTCAGAAGCTTATTGCACATAAACATTTCAAGTTAATTAAATAACTCACTTCCAGAAGCAACAGAACATATTCCTGTTGCCTTTAGCAAAAGAAAACAGAAATGAGGTCAAGTGTAAAAATAGAAAATTGTTACATTCCTGACACTTGAAACCTCATCTTAGAGCTATGCATTTACTGGAGTCTCTATTAAAAAAAAACCCCACGCAGTCCCAAATAAGAAACAAAAACATCAACTTTATCAAGCTCCAAGTGCACTGAAGTCTTTGGGTTTTCTATTCTTTAGAAATATACCTAAAAGCAAAAAAAAAAAAGCATGAATAATCACATCATAAACAACTTTTAATACTGTACCATCAAAATGTTGATATTCGCAGCCTCAGAATCTCAGCTTTTATTATATGTGCCCTTCTTATGGGGCACTAAACAAATAAAGAAATAAATTCAAGTCCTGATCCTGTTTAATAAATTCTTAAAATACTTCAGTGGAATACAACAGTATGTTTTTGAGAAGTTAAAGTACTACTTAGGCCTGTAATCTCCAATATGGATGAACAAGAAAGGACAACTCGTTTCCTGTTTCTTTTCCTTGGAACTATAACACAAACTTCTTTCACCAATGCAATATTGCAGAAGCATCACACTGGATGCTTCTTTTTCAAATGTAACTTCTTTGCTAAAACAAAGGCATACTGACAGTTACTTTTAATGTATCTTGCAAGTCATCCAGAATAAAAAAAAGACCTCCTTATTTCACAGTTTAAAAGGTTACAGCATTAGTATCTTTACCAAAAATCTGTTCCACAAAGTTTCATGACATCATTCCAGCGTTCTCCCTTTTTCTGTTACTACTAAAATACACTGCACTGAGACAACATTTCCAGGTACTGACGTTTTAACAGTATCGCTGTAATTGCCATCTCTGTGGCCAGCCAGTAATTTCTAGGGTAGATTTTCCACTGTGCTTGCAAATGATTAAGCAGATTATTTGACACCATGTATCAAAGGTAACAGTGTTATGTGATAAAAAGATATTCTGCACACAAAGGAGCAGAGAGCCATGCTTGCAGGTGGGAGAACCCACCCAAATACCCTGACCCAGCAGTTCTCAGGGCTATCAACAGGAGAACCATTGGCTTTCCCCATATTCCCCCCTTCACTGGGCCTCGCCAGGACATGTTTCAGATTGAGAAGTGTGACTGCTACCCAGGTGAAAGGCACTTGGGGATTGCACAAGTCCTGTTGTGGGATGTTTAGGAAAGGAACCAGAGGTGGGATAAGCGAGGGATCAAAGCAGTTTGGAGAGGAACAAGCAGGGAAAAAGACAGGGCTACAGTGACATGAGCAGCAGGTCACATGCAAACAGGTCACAGGTCAGTATGTGTATCTAGCTGTGCAGTCCCCCAAATTATCATTGTCTGTCCAGTTGGGCCATTAAACTCCTTTTGTAACTCCGAGGCTCTGTTCAGTGTGCATGTATGTCTATGCGACAAGTGGAATCAGACCACAGGTCATGGGGGCCCATGGATCTGTGGTGTCAGCAAAGGAAGGGGTGAGATTTTTCAGGTCAGGATGCAATCATGGGGAGTACCAAGCTGGACTAGTCAGTAAGCTGGCAGAGTAGCCTAGGAACAAAGAACAGGCAGACTGTGCAAGTGAGGTAAGTAAAGGAGGTAGCTGCCCAGGAAAAGAGGGATCCAAGTGAGCTGTTGGAAAACCTGTGTGGCTTGGGAGGGTGGCTGAGTATGGGGTAGGGGGTGTGTGCAACAGGCATTGGGGCAGAAGTTGACCCAAGAGCCAGTTTTAGGGTAGTACAGCTGTCTAAACGCAGAAACTAGAAGGATCCATACATGCATGCATTTGTCACTAGCAGTCATTCAGCTTGAAAGGCCAAAATGCACAATGCGATATGGCCATTGGCATTGTCTGGGCTTCCATTAGTGCTGTGTTTTCTGCATTTATGTGGTGGCCAACTAGGTATTCATAAACACACATACTGAATACGTGTAGTGTGCTACTGAGAATAAGTGCTTAGCCTCACTACCGGCTGGGCCTGGGGCCATGCATGACTAAACTAAGAACTAGAAATACCTGAACAAAACCTCTTACAGGCCTTTAAAAGCCAAAACCAAAATACACAAGCACATTTTTAACTTGAAATTGTAACTGCACTATTCTTTTTCTTTGTCTCCAGGTATGAATCAAATACTATCAAACACACTGCTCCAAAGTTATGATTTACTTACAGTACAAACAGCAGCAGATGTGGTCTGGAGGGAATTTGGAGCATTTGGGAAAGCTTCAGTGACCATGTCAAGGTACCAATACAAATATTTCACAAAAAAAATGGAAGTCGAGAACCTTTTGTCACTGCTAGATGTAGCAGTTATACACTTGCACAGCATCAGAGTATTTTCAACCCCATAATCCTACTGTAACAGAGGTTTTTCAGTCATACAAAGCACATGGCTTTGACCTGAGAGAACTGTAATTTAAAGATATAACACAAGAGGCTGCTACAGTCACATAATCAGCCTTAGTTATAAGAGGAACACCTCCAGCTTATCCACAGCATTCCAGAAACAGAGAAGTTAAATCCTACACTGACTTTTTCTGACAACTGAGCTAATGCAGAAAAAATAATAGAATCTCAGGAAACTCAGCACTAATGAGTCTTAGTCACAATAATGCATAATTAACTGAAGTAAACAAGCAGAGACTAAAATCTATATTGCAACTGTCAGTTCAGCAGAAGTTAAAGAAACTCAACTTTTCTGTGTCCTTCCAACTTCATGGACCTCCCTGACGACACTAATGCCAAATTTAGAGTTTCTTGAAAGAAAAACGCAGTAAAGCTAAAGAACTTAAAGCTAAAGAGAGAAGATGACTATACTAAATGGAAACAAACCCACACAGTCCATTATCAAAAGGGTAAAACAAAGGCTTGCAAACAAACAGCAAGGTCACATGCCCTAGTAGAAGAGCAAGCAAAACCCCACCTGCCAGCATCCAACACAAATAACACAACAGGAGTAAACAAAAATTTCATAGGTCTCAGGCAAAGATTTTCAGATGGAAATCAAATCCTATAGATGTCCTAGTAGAAATACAGCATTTCTGATTACTAAAGATTCTTAGTACTGCAAGAATATTAACCTTTTGCTTTGTTTGCTGAAATTAACATCTCCTTCAGAGAACTTCAGAGTTCATTCTTTCAGTATTCTGAACTTGCATATGTTTTAACCATATGTATCAAGCAAAAACAACTCATGTTGAAAATTATTACTAGGATAACAGCTCCAATTCTCCTCTCTTTTTTAACTTTGATATATAGACCATTATATAACACAGTGGTCCTGATTAGGCTGACGAGTACTACTTGGATTTTTCTTTCAAATATCTGTCAGGAAAACCACATGATAATTCCCAAATATCCACTGAAAACATTTGAAATAGAAAGAACACAAACTCTCAGAACAGTAACAACCTCTCATTTTCTCCCGACCACACGGTCCTAATTCCTCTTCCAATGCTAAAACAAACACTTATAGGAACTGAGCCTTACATTTGGGACAGGGATACCATACGCACACAAACTGCTAGTTGTGATTCACCAGCAGACTGCCACCATAAACAACTGCAATAATTTTACCACTTCACCTATGGAAGCCATACAGTGATGCAGGTATGTCTTTTTGGAGAAGCAGACTTTTTTCATTTAAAAAAAAAAAGAAGAATTAAGACACCATTTCTGATATGTTCTCTTTGAAATCTAGCTCCCTTACACTCCCGAAGACCACAGGAACTGATAGCAAATGCCATTTGTTTTGCTTAAAGAATAGTACCAATACACCTACTGTGAATAGTTACATTCAAGAGTGCCCAGATTTTGTGATTACTATATTACCGCATACTGCCGTTCACTACCTCTTAAATTACTATTGCACAGGAACTCTGATTTGACTCTAACTCCTACTGCTCAACTCATGAAAACATTTCTAGACATCATCTGGAAAAAAAAATCCCATTAAAAGTCAGATGCCTCCTGGTAGAACATTATCCAGTATCACAAAGCTGTTGCTATTCATCCAGAAAATTGTTTTCAAGATTGCTTAATTTGCCATTATAAATATGCACCTACCATTTAGGACTTGAATAAGCTAATTGTTTAAAAAAAGGAAGAAATAATCAAGATTACTGACTGGTTTAACAAGCATTATCTATTTAGAAATCTTGAAAATACAAGTTCTCTTATGCTAAGTGATTCAAGTGCTTAAACATAAACAGCTAGTGCTATTTTAGGGGTTCATGCTAACTATACACTACTTGGCCTGTGATATGACAACAATTACTGTTAAAAACTCTTCTGCCCACATCCTGTTCTTGTTTCCCTGCAAATAAGCGAGAAGAGCTACTATTGTGTGATTCAAGACTCCTAGACAGAATATAAACTGCACAAAGCTCAGGGATGTGTCCTTTGAAAGGAATGAAACTATTTGGGACTGGAAAAGGAGCCAGACAAAGCTTCCAGAATCACCAGCTAAAAGACTCATAAGAGGCCAAAAGACCAAACCTATTGACACTCTGACTCCTAACCAGAACTGAATATGCAGTCTATCACCATCAGGTTCAAAAAAATCTCTGGACAGAGACATTGTTCACAGTCACTACAGTGCCACACAACTCACTGGTTGCGCACATACTCTTTATACATGGGTTTACACACACACACCTCGAGTAAAGCATGCATGTTATCAATCAATACCAAGGCTGTCCCTTCTCTAACTGCTCAGTTAACTCTAATTAAGATTTACCCTCCTTGGCATATTTTTCATTTCTTAACTTCAGAAAAATGTAGCCTGTCAATAAACCTTGTCTCCTATCTAATAAATAGCTCCATACTGACAATTCAGATGCCCTACTGCACCTTCATATATTTGTCCTTCAGGCAGGATTCCAAACATTCCATATCACTACCAAACTACCTGCTCTAAGCGTACTGGATTTTTTATTAGTTTTTAAACCTAATTTGAAGTTTTTGGTATCAAGTTCTGGATTATTTCCTCAAACAAGTTTTTAAAACATTAATTCAATTTGCCTTCTTGTACATCCTAGAAACACTCTAAATACAAATTCAGCATTTGTTTCGCAACTGTGTGCTAAGCAAATACTACTTTAAGAAAATCAGGAGAGAAATGCAACACTTGAGAGAAATTCTAAGCCTCAATACTTTATGTCACCTTAACAACACTCACAATATCTTAAATTTCCAACACTGCGCAACTCAGAATTCAATGCTACACACCTGTAACAAACCAGATCATTACATCCTTTCTTTGCTAAGCTAAGCAAAACTAAGTCAGAACTCCAAAGTTAGCCTTCATTAAACGCATCTTCCAAGCAGAGGGCTCGAAGTCTTTGTGTCAAATGACAGCCCTTTAACCAGAGGAGAAGTTTACTCCTGCTCCAGGATCACCCTCCATTCCAAAACTCCTGTAAAAAGGAACACACTAGAATCCTTAGCCTGAGAGTTACCATGGTGACTCCTAATGTCACCTCTGAACTATTTTAGAGCTGTGGACTTCAGAGTTTTGTCTTTTTTGTTTTACCTGCTCTATGAAGGACAACATATATTTCTGTGTTTCAATTTAAAGGACTGATAAAATTGTTTGAGAAATAAGTCACATATCAATTGCAATCGCAAGATACAAATGATGGACACCACAGCTGCTCTGTAGTTGCAGCTTCATTATTTCTTGCTTTCAGAAATGTATTTAACAAGAATCCACACACTCATGAAGGTTTCAAGCTCTTTGGGTTTCATTAACATAACTCTGCAGTAGCAACACTAACTCTGAAACACAAAGTTATCGTGATGTACCAGGAAAAAAAGGACAGAGAACTAACATACTGTTCTGAATGGCAGCCAGCTAGTATTTTGGTCCTGCCAAAAATTGCAGCAGTTTAGGATGCCAAATACAAATTCTATCCCTTCTTTAAAGCCCAGAAGTCCACCCCAATTTTCTTAAACACAGCAGCAGCAACTGCTTTAAGAGGTTGTGTTAAGCAGCCCTGAAGGCTCTCATTAACATCCAGTGCACACAAATAAGTCCCAAAGGAACTGGAGCACAGTAGTTCCTTCCTGATGTTTTAATGTAATTATATCCATAATATTTAATATAAACTACTTCACTTTACTCCCTAGAATCCCATAAAAGAAGTGAAACAAACTTCTGCAAAGCATAAATACTAAAAGAATTCTACATCTAAAAAACCCACACTCTGTTGGAGAAGATGAAGCATACAGATCAACTTCTGACCCTACCGGAAGATTCCTGGAGTGCCTTAGGCCAGTCACATATCTGATTATTCATTTGCAAAACAAGATGCCACATATTTTCTTCGCAATTCTGCTTTGAGGAATTTACATTTTAAGGAGGTAAAATAAATGAGATAATATTCAATGATGTTTGCATTCGAGAGTGCCAAGTGCTGTAGACTTCAAGGCACTTTTCATACACAGCTAACTAATTATCAGCTTCAGTTCAGTAGAGTAAAACAGCAGATCTCTGCAACATTCTTGCTGAAAATGGGAACAAATCAGGAAACGAAAAGAACAGACACATGTGAAAATACTTCTCAACCAGAAACAATGACTGTATTCTCAGGTGTTTCTCACCATGCACTGAAGACTGGGGTAAGCATTCTCAAACTGCATAACTAGTGCAGAATTGCTTTCAATGTATTTGTTATGTGGAACTCTTAAAACTGCTGGCATAAACCTTTCTGGAACGTTGCATGAAAAATTATTTTATCTATATTGAGTTTTGGGAGCATTTTTGGGGAAAAAAGCCTCAATTACTAACCATGTCTTGCAGTAGAAACTTCAAATTTGATCTTGATATTACTGTTTCTTCTTTCAAGTTAGCCTAAAAAAAGTCATAAGCAACATCCTTTTTAGAGACTTCTGCCTTCACTGATATCATGTCGAAGCCTACCTTTAGTTTCAGAATACACATTTACCTCCTCAAAGCAAATGCACTTCAAATTACGAGAAACACAGACAAGTGACTGCCCTGGTATGGTCCTGCATAAGCACAGAAAACTACAATACATGCCTGGCAGATTATATTCTTAGTCTCCTATCAGGCAAAAGCCTCCTCAAAAGGAGCTGCTGCAGTGTGGCACAGTCACTGACAGAAAAACGGAAGACCAAGCAATAAAAATCAACCAAACTACCAAGATTAGGGCAATAAAAATTTCATAAATTTATAAAGACAGTACCACAAAACTGAAACTGGCTGGTCACACATCTAAAGTAAGGCATGACAAAGTCTGCAACTGGATGAAGAAAACCCAGAAAGCCCATTAGGAGAGGCAGACAGATTTTCCACAAAAATTGTGGAGTAAAGCTTGGAGATTATGCAGGGAAGGAACCTAATCCTGCACAGACTCAGTGATAACACTTGACCATCCACAATTACATACTTTTTTTCTGCTTCTGTTATTTTCTGACATTCTTTTTACTGCAGGCCTCCCAACAACAACCAATTGTTTTTTTCCTTGCCTTTCTGAAGGATGTTGGCTGTTGTAAAGAACATCTGGCTAAGTGTCCATTTCCAAAGCCCTCACTGTGGCTCTCTGACTTCACTCACGTACTTCTTACATTCCTATCATTATATTACACTTATTGACTCAAAGTCAGTTAAAGTACGAATAGACCTTTCACACATTTGTCCACCTACATATCCAAAATATTTTTCAAACTTTCCCAAAAAAATCAGGCAGGAGTTCTGCAGAAGACAGCTGCATTTATCCAAGCCCGATTCCTTCAGAGATGGTCTGCCCAGTGCCCAGAGTAAGGTAAGAGTCCTATGGGTGGAAAAAAAAAATGAAAAAGTATCACATATTACAATTAATTTGCAAGAATAATGAATTACGGTTAAACATTCACACAATACACTCTCATCATTTACTAACTTTAAGCATTACGTTCTTTGCTTAGTGTCTTAAAACATTCTCTGTAATACACAGAGGGCATATGGTCAAGAGTATCTTCATTAATTCACTAAAGCACTATCACTACTAGTGTCTCTTTCGTGTGTAACTCAAAGTTTACTGCTTAATGTCAGAATAAACCTTAATACCTTCCTAAAGGCTGCAGTTCAATTGTGCTTGACTTCCACTTGACAGGAGTAAAAAATACCCACTAGGAGAACAGTAACTAGGTGGGCACTGGTAAGTACTGCAAGGACACAAGCACTTTCCACTCACTGCAGCAGTTTAGTACTTCCATCTCTTCTCTCATGCAGACCCTGAAGATGTTTTCCTCAAGTCTTCCACCAAGAAAAATGAACTGCAACCCCTTTTACTGTAAGATGTTTTTCTTTTTCGCTTTGGCTGTCAAAGACGATAGAGCTGTACAAAGCAGGCCCAGGCTGCTGACTGCATATCAAATAAATGCCAAGATTCCTTCCCCCTCCGCCCTCCCTTCCCTTTCCTCCAACTTCACTGCGAGCCACTGACAACTGCCGAAGCAGAGGGGGAGGAGGGCGACGACTGAGGGAAGACAGGACCTGTACATGCACAGAAGGCGGCGGCCCGAGGTTTCAGGCCATGGAGGAATCCCATTAACCCTAGACCGCAGCTGAGCTACAGGCAAACGTGACCCTAGAACACCTCCCCCGAATAGATAACAATAAAGAAAACAGAAAGAGGAGGAGGTGGCTGCCCCGGAGCGAGTTCCTGCTCCTCCCCTTCCAGCCAAAACAGAGACCACAATGTAAACAGACACAAAATGTGCGTTTATGGTGAAGCTGGGGGTAGGGGCAGCCTTCACTTTCCCTCCTGCCCGTCGCCAGGAACGCTTACAGACTCTTACCGTCGCTGCCCCCCCGTGCCTTACAGGGTGAAAAGCAAAGTTGTCGCGCATTCTGCACACTTTATGTAAACAAAGTTATTTTCTCCTCAGTGCTGCCACACCAACTCCCTCTCTCGACAGAAGAGATGCCCTTCCTTAGCCCACAGGTTCTCCCTGAAACAAAACAAAACATTCTGCCTTCTCTAAAATGCTGCGGCCTGGAAGACGAAGCCCCCGCAAAGGCCCTTAAGTTAAAAGGGCTAGGGAAAGGAAAAAAAGAAATGTTAAGCTCCCGTCCTCACTGTTATTTCCTCAAAGGCCAGAAAACAGTCGTCACAGGAGAAGGCAGCGCGCAGAGCCGCTGCGGGGGGTAAAGCGCTGCCCTTACCTTGTTCCTACCCCACTTCTCCGCCCACATCCCAACCTTGGAACCTTCTATCTTGTTCCCCCATCCCCTCAACACCTACCCCGGTCAGCCGCGACACCCACCTCTCCTCCCAACCGCTTTTTTTATTACGCAGGCGGCGAAGGGACGCGGGGGGGGGGGGGGGGGGGGGGGGGGGGAAGAGAATCAGGCAGAGAAGGACGAGGAGGTGGAGGATGAAAGGGCTGCGGAGGACGTTCGCACCCTCTCCTCGTCCCGTCCCTTCCCACCCCCCAGCCCCCCCAGCTGCACGTAAACAACCTCCCTCAACACACATACACCCCCCAGCAGGGCGCGTGCCCTCTCCTCCCACACCTGCGCGGACAATGGGGAACGGGACGACCGCGGAGGGGAACGGAAGAGCGGGCGGGGGGGGGCTGCAGGCCTTGCTCGCACCGGCCCCCCGCGGCCTCCACAACTCACTCACGCGGCTGTGGGATGGATGGCGGGCGGCCTACGCGCCCCACAGCGCAGCCAGGGAGCGCAGTTCTGCGAGACACCCTCCCCCTTTCCAGCTCCCTCCTCCCCGCCCCCACGGGACACTCACCCTCTGCTGCAGCGGACAGCGGACCCCTGCGCGGAGCCACAGCGGCGACACTCGACGAGGAGAGAAGGAAAGACAGCGCAGCGAGGGAGCCGGGGGCGGCGTTAGCGGTCGTGCAGCGCGGAGGGGTCCGCGGACCGTCCGCCGCCGTTTGTGTTGGTGCGCGAGAGCGGCGAGGGGAGAAGGCGGGGCCCCAACAGCTGAGAGGATGTAAACACAACGTCACGTGACCCTGCCCTTGCAGGCGGCCGAACACCCCCCACGCACACCCATCCCTCCCCCGCGCCACGGGGCGGCTCGACAAT